>SNQJ01S0029595.1:62923-78135 GCA_010110895.2 Picea sitchensis | reverse complement strand
TCTACCTTTAAATAAAAGGAACCTGCTCTGATACCAATTGTTGGAAATACTAAAACAACTGAGAGGGGGGGGCTGAATCAGTTGTTTATAAGCTTAAACAATTTTAACAATCTTAAACTATTATTAATCTTTCTTCAAGTGGTCATCAACAATATACAGTATATGGACAGTAAAATTAAAGAACATCAGTCACACATAAAGTATACACAGAGAGAGATTTTCACGAGGAAACCCATAAAGGGAGAAAACCTCTTCTTCTTTGAAATGATAGGCAGTCTTTTCAGTTCTGTACATCATCTACAATTGAGCACCAACTCAATGTGAGGCTGCTACCTCTGTTTTACAAGCTGCAACTTGTTTGAGAGCACCAACTCTCTAGTTTTTCTAGCACCAACTAGAAGGAAGCACCAACTCCCTAGTTTCTCTAGCACCAACTCCCTGAGTGTTTCCAGCACCAACTGGATAGAAGCTCCAACTTCTTATCATACAGGCACCAACCTGTATCACAGAGAACAAGAGTTCTCCCTTGCACCACCCTGCCACCCTGGTTTTTCTAGCTGCCACTAGATGGAAGCTACCACTCCCTGTGTTCAAGCACCCACTTGAACCTCTGAGGACAATAGTCCTCCCGAGCACCTCCCAACCTCCCTGGAATATCAAATAATGAATACACAGACAATTACCCAGATAAATCAATTCTTACCTTCCTTTCTCTGTTCTGTAAGTCTGTTCTTCCACAAACTGTTCTGCAAATCTTCTCTTCCTCTATCTGTTCAACAGGTCTTCTCTGCATCAACTTTTTCTATCATTCTGCTTTGTTTCCTCTTGATCTACTTTTAGCACTGCGTTTTCTCTTGCTCTTCTATTTTTCTCTACGTTTTCTCTTTCTCTGCTATTCTTCTCTGCGTTCCATTTCACTCTGCACATATCCTTCCTTTCCTACCACGCATCCTCTATTGTATTCTTTCTTACTGTTTCATTCCTTTCCTGTCCAGAACAGCCAACCTTGCACAATGTGTCTCATTTTATTTTGTGCACGCCTCTCTCGATAGTTCCACTTCGTCTTCCCTCAGCCAAAACAAGAACACCTATTCTTGCAACTGAAACGCTAACTGATTCGCAATCAAGAATTCGTTTTGTTTAGCAGATTCATAACTGATGAGTTACCTGTTTCATCATTTCAGCATTCCTTTGCCAAAGTTTCTTGACACTTTCACATCACGATCTCTGAAACTCTGAAATGGAGCTTATCTGGACTGACTCCATCTCTTCCCGTGACCAAGGGTTGTGACCAAGGATTTATGTAAAAGGCGCTTTTGCGATTTCGCATATCGCGAATTCGTAATTCCTTATGTTCAATGTTCCTGTCATCTCCAAATCCCGATCTGTGAAATTCCATAAGGAAATCAGATCAACGATCCAGATTATATCTAGATCTGACGGTTCAGATTAAGTCAGGATATTACTCATCGCAATTTCTCAATACATGTTGTATAGTTTCTTCTGTCTCTCTATATCACGATAAGCGAAACTCCGATAAGAGATTAGATCAATGGTCCAGGTCAGATCTTGTCTTGATGGCTGTGATTGAATCACAATATCACATATCGTGAAATCAGAAGTTTCGTTGCATTTGTTTACTTGCCACTCCATATTGCGATCCCCGAAACTTCGATATGGAGTTACATCTACAATCCAGATCCAAGCTTGATTTAATGGCTGTGATCAAAACGCCATATCGCATATCGCGATTTCAGTATTCTTGTTGTCAAGTGTTTTTGTCACTTCAAAGTCCCGATCCCCGATACTCCATGAAGTAAATCAATGATTGAGATCACTTCTTAACTTAATGGCTGTGATTAAATCGCGAATTTGCATATCGCGATTTTTGGGTTCTTGTTGTATTGTTTATTTGACATCTCCAACATGCGATCCCCGAAACTCCGACATTGACTGGAATTAACGATCCAGATCAAAGCTTGATCTGACGGCTCAGATTTCATCGTGATTTTTCATATTGCGATTACGCCCTCTTCTCCTTGCACTTTAAAGACCATGCAGGTTCTCCTCGATCCAACGGTGGTCGGACCCTATGCTCGGATCTGACAGCTGAGATCTGTCCTCCTTTTTTTCAGTGCGCTCTTCTTGTCATCATTTTGATCTGACGGCCATCGGGAATTCAGAAAGGATATCTAACGAACACAATTTATGCTCTTCCGCGATTATCACTACTCCGCTGATCATCATTGTTTTACTTAAGCCATCACCATTACTGTACTTGCCATCAATGACAAGTATATGCTGCCTGTAACTATGCTTCTTCCTGTACTCATGCCATTCACTGTTTGTTACATATTTTCCAACAATCTAATTTAGTGGAAGTACGGATACCGTTAGACCAAAACCCACGAGTGATTGGTAAACTCATCACCGCCAGAGTTAATGAATCCACGGGAGGCTGTTAGACCATGTCGCGAGTCCCGAAGGAGGTGATGAACACCAATTCAACAATCTCCCCCTCAGCACCAACTGAGGGCTCTTAGCACCAACTGAGATACTCGACACCAATCAAGCGGACTCGAACCCGTAACCTTTCGCTCTGATACAAATTTAGTGGAAGTACGGCTACCGTTAGACAAAAACCCGCGGGTGATTGGTAAACTCATCACCGCCAGAGTTAATGAATCCACGGGAGGCTATTAGACCATGTCATGAGTCCCGAAGGAGGTGATGAACACCAATTCAACAACTACCACATGCTTCTTTTCATGATTNTAGCACCAACTGAGATACTCGACACCAATCAAGCGGACTCGAACCCGTAACCTTTCGCTCTGATACAAATTTAGTGGAAGTACGGCTACCATTAGACAAAAACCCGCGGGTGATTGGTAAACTCATCACCGCCAGAGTTAATGAATCCACGGGAGGCTATTAGACCATGTCATGAGTCCCGAAGGAGGTGATGAACACCAATTCAACAACTACCACATGCTTCTTTTCATGATTTCAACTCCCTTTCCATGTCTTTCCTCATGCACTTTCAACTACCTATTTGCTACGAGATGGGTACTGAAATCTTGACCTCCCTTCGTCAAACTGATTCTGTGCATATCTCTGACCATATTCATGAGTGGAGATGACGACGAAGGATGATCAAGGTAATCATTCCTGATGTATTATTGGTGGAATGGTTCACTAAATCATTTTTACCCCTGATCACTCGCGATGTCGCTATGGGTGGAACGGTCACCGAGGAAGAAACCATTGCTCAGGATCAGTACTTAGATTCGATTTATTCACAATCTAGTACTTTGTATGATTTTCTTCCGAATGTTTCTCGAGCTACTACCGATCCATCCAAGACTTCATCCTCATCTCATGCAGACAGTGTTATAGATTCCGTCAAAACTCAATCTACTTCCCAATCGACTACACTCTCCTCTACCTTCCCCCAAACTCAGATATCTAAGGTGAATGTGGTTCAATCTTCCCCTTCACAACAATCCGGAGGTAATAAGAAGACAAAAAATAAATAAATAAATACTAATAACAATGAACAACCAAAAAATCAAGATCAAACACCTGCTACCGAAAAGTAACCACAATGGAAACTGAAATTTCCGTGTATCATTTGTGGTGACTATCACTACACTCAATATTGTCCACATCACAATGAAGTGGACAAAGTTTTCCAGGTAAATTCACGACCTTCTATGCTTACTCATCCTTTTCCACAGCAGCAATCCATGGTTGCTCAAACCCCCTCTCTTGGGGGTAGTTCTATCCATCCTCATGATGAGGCCTCGACGAGTGCACATATTTATATGTTTAATGGGATTAATTTGAATACTCTCTCTAAGACATACGACACACTAGGTAACCCTGACAAAGGAAAGGTCACTAATGGTATCGGTACTTTACCGGATCCATCACCATCCTCTGTTAGTCCTCCATCGGTTAATCCTTCGTCTAGACCACTTCAGATTGAGAAACCTACATTCGACTCTATCTTATGCCCTTCTAAGAGAATTATCCGCAAAGCTACCTTTAATCTTAGTTCATGTACCACCCATAAATACAACATTGTTGAAGATTTGGCTCAAGAACCATGTGCTATGTCTATGTTAGAAGTTCTACAACACTACCCTAGTCAACGTAGAATGCTCTTGGTTGTTATTGGCGATGTTGATCCTGAGTCGTCCAACCATATCATGTTTAAACTAGATAATTATGCCACTCGACTCTCCCACCAACTTGTTTTCCAAGTTGATGTTGTTGTTCACAATCAACAAATCCACCGAACTATTCTAGATGAGGGAGCCTCAACTTGTGTCATGTCTTTAGCGTGTTGGAAAGGTTTAAAATCACCCACACTTAACAAATCCCCAACAATGTTACGCGCCTTCTATGGGTCAGGTTTCCATCCCCATGGGCTTTTACAGTCCCTGCCCATCCAATTGGGTGGAAAAACTATCACTGTTGATGTCGAGGTGGTCGATGCTCCCCTTGATTACAACTTGTTACTTGGAAGAAGTTGGTTTTATGCTATGACTGTCATTTCCTCGTCAGTCTTTTGATGTGTACAATTTCCTCATCAGGGAAAAATTGTCATTGTTGATTAGTTGGATTTTTGCACGACCGATGCTCGCACTCCCACTACCAACAATTATCCTTTCTTGGGAGATCACAAGATCATGTATGAAAGCATTGGTGTTGGCTTACTGAAATATTATAGCCTTATGGGTACCTTCCCTACACCACTTCCACCGACTACACATCATATTGCCACTGTTGATATCATTTCGACCATGGCTTATCAATCTTTGGAATCATATGACCCTTGGATTATACCTAGTACTTTGGAATTCGATGCACTAGGTGACACCGTTCCACTTAGTTCAACCGAAACCTCATACATTTCTATACAATATGCTTCTCCCTCATCGAATGACCAACATCTATTGGCACCTGACAGTTACTCGATGCCATCATAGTTAAGTTCCTTGTCGTTTGCAATCGAATACATTTCCCCAATTTTTCCTTTTGATGAATCTATTAAGGAAATGTTGAGCATTGACGAGCTACCTCAGGATGATAACCATCATTGATCCTCTTTTCTTCCCCCTCGTGAAGAAATTTGGGCAGATATACACTCTATATCCCTTCCTGTTTTCAATTTTCCATCGTCTCTCATGATTTCAACTTTCGATGATTTGGATCCGGTAGTTGACATGGTGATATATTTGGTAGGGCTATTGGAGCCTGATCTCCTTAACCCTGTCGCATCCCTTGACATGTGTTCCTTCCAGAGTGATTTTCTTCCATCCAGTGAAGATCTCTTGGAAGCCATGAACAATTTTTGTCCCTTGACATGGTGTTCTTCCAAAGCGTTATTCTCTTGGAAGCCATGATCAAGAAGAGTCTATGAGAATAGTTTCTTTTCTCTGTAGCAAGATCGTTAAAAAATGAAACAGAGGTCATGAGAATAGTTTTTTCCTCTCTGTAGCAAGCTTGTTAAAAAATGAAACAACAATCTGGGGATTGAACCTAGAGCCCTGAGCATGGTTCCTTTTTTGTGTCAAGCTCATTAAAAAATGAAGCAGTCACCTCTCTTGAACCTTCATCTCATCCACCCTTATCCTTTTTCTCCATCTAGTAGAGAAATTGGTGATAACCTCATAGTCGGTGAATGAATTGAAGCTTGCAGGGCATGTCTCTAGCCTTTGATGATCATTCTGGAGTTAAGCTACTAGCTTTCAAGATGGGGGCATACCGAGCTTAGTCTTTGTTCTTTCTCGTTCTCGTAAATACATGAGAATGCATCTGGGTAAACGTTTATCTATTTTTCACACCTACATGGATATACGAAAAAGTAACCCCCTTGAGTCATCTTTGAGCTCTTTTCAGACTCTCTAAACATGAAAATATTGTCGAGTGATCTTGCTTCCTTTCCCACTTGTTAAAAGGTTTGAAAGGGAGTCTTTCAAGTGATAATTTATCTCTTTTTCGGCCTCGCAAGACTAACATTACAAAAAAGGACAACATTGGAGTCGCCTTTAAGTTTTTTTCAGACTCTCTAAATATGAAAAACCACCGATTTTACCTTCTATGGACTCGTTAAAAAATCATACATTGAAGGGCCCATATGGGGCTGAACCCTTACTTCTTCCAGTTCGTTAAATAAAGGAAGAGGGACTTACCGAAGGTGAGTCATATCGAGAAGTTTTTACCCTCCTCAAGCTCGTTAAATTAAAAATAGGTACTCGTCTATCTGGATGGGGGAAAAATTGAAAGAAGCAAGCCAAGCAGTTTTGAGAACACTACCAGTAACTCTTACAGTCACCCTTGAACATGACATTTTGTCTTTGCATGCATTTTAATCTGCTGAGCCTCTACACTGAGCCAATCCTCTGAGTTTCTTTTACTCATTTGGGTCACCTGACGAAAGTCACAACATCCACTGCATCATCAAGTTTTGGTCCATGTCAAGTTTCTGCTGATGTGCCTCAGTGTTAAAGGGAAGTATCTGCCTCGAGAGTTAGCCATCACAAATATCATGTTTCAATACTCGTGTCAGTACATGTTCATTTGATCTACCAATTACATCTCTATGTTTGTTTTGTGTCGTTGATGGGGGATACATCAAGGCCCTCCTTTGACGAGTCTATTTTTTTTTACTTCAACACATTATCTAGGGACTCAGACTTAGAAACTAGTTAGTACCTTGGGACCTGCATGCCTCAATGGAAGGCCTCCTCACGTGTGACAGTGGGTTTACATAATTTACCTCTAATTGAATGATTCCACAGATGTTCGACTTCAGCTCATCTATTCACATTCTTTGGAATGTACTAGAGTACCTTGGGAATCATTGACATCAATGGTTATTTCCCTCGTGCTTGTTAACGGTTTACATCATTGACTGGTAATCAAGTGGTTTCTGCCATGTTCGACATCAAGACATCTATTCACATGGTTATATTCATACTACATCAGGATCGGTAAGAAGACCCTAGGTTGATTCATCACTCTTATATGTACTTTGCCTAGGTTGCGAAGGAGTTCTCTTGAACTATGACACATATACTGTTACATAGATCCACTTTGTATTGGTCGTGGTTATGTCTTGTCCTCTCATAGATCCACTGTCTATTCTTCATGGCTATGATCAGTTCAAGTCATAGGATTATATATCCACATTGTATTTGCAGTGGCTATACCATTTTGTCAATATAATTATGGATCCGCAGTGTATTTTATGGTGGCCATACCTAAAAAGTCTTTATCACTCAAGCATAGGTATGCCTGCCTTAGGTTTGAAACATGTCAGAATATTTGTTTGATGGTTGTGTGCATCTTTTTCTAGTTTCTCTGCATCCATACCCTTGCTTGAAAAGTCTACAAAGTACTTCAGTCATCATCATCTTCCAACTTCGTACTTTGGGGGGCAATTTGTTACACCTCAAAATTACTCACTTTGATAGTGTCACAAGTGTCATCATTACAAGTGTTGTAAGTGTCGCATATTGTCTGCAAGTGTAAAATATTAACTACAAGAGTTTCAAGTGTCAAAAATAGTATACTTCCATCTTGCCTATATCATGCCTATAATGACATCACAAAGACACTTAGGACACCCCAAAGACTAGTTTTGAAGAAGATAAGTCACTTGACAAGGAGTACACACCTTTTGCCAGGGAAAAAACACTCAAAAAATAAATTTTGGAGAGGAGTGCTCCCCTACCCACTATCAGGGAGTGTTGGTTCTCCCTAAGCCTCTTTGGGGGAGTGCTTGAGCGCCCTCTGCACCCTTTTGGGGGAGAGCTACCCTTTTTTTGGCAAATTATGGGTTTGTTGAGGCAAATAAGGGAAGAATCCCTCAATTCCTGAAGGTAGTTGGATTCGAATTGATGGTCAAGGCATGATCTTAGGGGAGATCCTCAACTGAAGGAGAGGAATCCTCAATTCATCCCAAATATCTCTCAAGTGGTTGGACCTCTCCAAGGTTATATAAGGAGGCCTTCTCATGGTGAAAGGTAGAATGGAGGTTGGGAATTACATCAAACTTATGATCTCATGAGGGAGATGTCATCAAAGCAATCAGTGGAGATTATTTGAGCAAAGGGGTTGGAAAAGGAGATCTGGAAGAAGCTATTTCACCTTCATTCAAAGGATTGTAAGTACTTTTACTTGTTCTCATTGATATAATCAATGCTTGGCCTGTTTATTTCAAACTTGTGCTTGTTCCATATGAGTTTGTCTGTAGTAGATGGATCTATGCTTGAGCTAATCTCAGTAGAGTAGGAATTATTTTGTAACTTTGCTTATTTTGTAGGACCTATCAGGGAGCTTAGGATCGAAGCTCATCCAGGACTTTGCAGGGACAAACATCGGTAATAAGGTACATATATTTCTCCTCTTTCATTGATTAGTATAATTAGATATAAAGGGAAGTCAGTGTCCATGTTAAGAACTTTTCTATCTTGGCCTTAGGAGTCTAGAGACCAAGAAGGAATCCACTTGTCCATGGGGGGATTCACCTACAACAATCCTTGAATTAGTTTGGAGAGGAAACTCTTCAAGGATTTTAAACAAACATCAAATTCAGATCTAGGGAGTGTTAAAAGTCTAGTGACATGAAAGTTATCCAGGACCCCCCTCTAACACTGGGGATAAACATGAGGTCTCATGAGGAAAGGTAGCAGAGATAACCCCTACAAAGATGGACTAAACGTAGTGGGGAATGCATATTGAGGATCTGTTGTGGGATAATATCGCTCGCATTTTCCTACGGAGCTTCATGGACCTCAAATCCATTCGAGATCCTCAATTGTCTTCTGGACCACTTTCGTTCGATACCCTCGGTAGGTTTTAGACTTGTTATCCTGCTAATTGAAGTCCAGCTGATTGTTAACTGTACCTGCCTAAAGACTGTTCATGAGYTGGAAACTTAGTTGCCTTTATTCTAGGGACTTACACAGGTGACTGTGGGCGTATACAACGGTACCTAGGGTAGACGTCTGGTCACACTTTGCAGAGTATAACTGGAGGGTTCTTCTGTCTTCGAGTTGTACTTGCACCGGTAAGTTTCTCTAGTGTTGGTTGGCATAATTGTTCTTCCAACTAGATAGTGGTTTGCTTGGTTTATATTATAAAAATTTTTCTAGTGTGTGCTTGGTTTTAAACGTTAATTGAAGCCTTACTGTGTTGTTTATATTTTCACAAAATGGAATATCAAGAGCTCTGATGGTTGCAAAGTCTTTAGGGTCTGTCATCAGTTACATTGAAGCCACCACCGCCATCGTTACGGTGAAGACTTGACTAGCAAGGGTCATATGAAGTGATCGGGCTAGAGGAAACTGTGCCTGAGCCTATTCTGAGAGAAGATTACTCGAATATAGAGGAGCCTACTATTTATGACCTTGGAGTGGAAGATCTTAGGCCAGTCAACTCTCTTATCACCGACTTGTCAGTGCCAATCTTGGTACCAGTTGTCCCTCCAAGGGTAACACCTTACGAGCGTCAGATAGTATTACAAGAATATATCGAAGCAAATGTTTCTACTTCATCTGAGAGTCCTCACACTCCCTTAACAGCTTCCACCACATGGGGTATTCCACCTCTTAACCCACCTTTTTTGGTCCAGACCACAATGGTATCGAACCTCTCTACTTCGGGCAGTGGTATGATTCTGTCATCGACGATGACCACTGCTCTGTTTATCTAGAGTGCGACGGGTCCTCCATTTTCATATGGCATTCCCGACTTCAATTCAAATTCTATCCTTACCTAATCCACCCTACAGACCACGGGTCTGGCAGTAGGGATATCAAATGCTCTCATGCAAGGTTCCCCCAAGAGCACTTCAGTCCCTTTTAACGCTATCCCTTATGGTAGGGATCATATACCTCCATCGTCCCCCTCCCTCAATGGTTCTTTACAACAACTCTTTGGGCCAAGTACAAACTACAGCTTGTTTGGAGAAGGAATTCTAGGACTGTCTTCTTACACCATGCTGGTGGGATCCATGTCATTCTCTTTGTTCGGGGAATATGGTAATAACACTTTTTATTCAATTGTTTTCTCGACCAGGGGAAACCTTGGTTTTGGACAACAGAATCCTGTGAAAGATATTATTCCTACACAGGGGTCAAGTACATGAATTTTCTCCTCACATGGACTTTGGAATCCTTGACAGGGATCAGTTCCCTCGCAAGGGATTTCGGTTGGAGGAAACCCCTTCCATGTTCAATGGAACCCTGGGCAAGGCTCAGTATCCATTCCCTTCGGATTGGCTGGGGGAAACCCCTTCCAGAATCTTTGGAACACAACGTCGGGAGCGATACTCACCCAACCCGCGTCGTCCAATTACAGGAATCAACCGATGATATCTTAGCAAATGTAGTTTTCATATGATGGTCAAGGACATGGTGTCTATTAAAACCCTGGCCAACAACCCAACTTTTTCTGGCAACCTGGTGCTAGTCAAACTCCAATCCCCCTTTTTCATGTACATAGTACCCAACCCAAACTACCATTTTTGGCAATGTTACTTCTGCCAGATTTGTCAAGGTTGCTTAATGACCTGATTTGTCATGATCCATGTTGGCCTCCCATGCTGACTAAGTTTCCCTCAGATATTCCAAAATTTGAATGTAATCCTTGTTGGCACAAGGTCACACCCAGGGTTCAACTCCAAGAGCTCACCAACAAGCCCTAACTATTGTCCCTTTCGGAAACACTTGCGAAACAGATGCGGTCTCACCTGAAGTAGCTAGGGGGTTGCAAGACACAAGTGTCTACAACCAGAGGGAATGCAGAATGGACTCACAAAAATAGTACATAGTCATCTAGTATTCTTTATCTTCCTTAAACCTACTGCGCAAGTTATACTTCATATCTACTCAATATCACAATAGCAACATATCAAATGGTAGGGAACACATCATCAATCACACACAACACAAGATATACGTGGTTCACCCTCTCCCTAGGGCTACATCCATGGAATTGTTCTTTATAATATATTAAGATGAAGCATATAGTTCTTTTCTACACTCTTAGCTAGCAGATCTTCTTTATTCTCCTCTCTATATCTTCCCTCCCTATGCACCCAGTTGTAGGGTATATATTCACACCCAGCTAAATATATTACAATACCATAAGGCTCTACACTTAGCACTTCTCTCTCACACAACAATAATCACTCATGCGAATAAAAAAACTAGAATCAACAATACCAACGACCCATCCCAGGTCTTTTAGACCTCTATTTATACATTACAATAGCTCACTGACAGACTTAGGGTGAGACCTAAGTGTCAAAACCTTAGATACCAAAACCCTATGTGTCTAAAACCCTTGGTCAACTTGACCCTCATTTTTAGGGCTTCGTCAGCCTGTCTTTCCTTCCTTCTCGTGCAGTGCTCCAAAGCATCCAATGGTAGCTTTTTTCGCTTGCTGAGTTGTCCACAATCCATCTTCCTTTTGGATCTTTCATCCTCGATATTCTCGTCTGACAACCTTCTTTCTCTTACTTCACACCATCTTTTCTTCTCTTCTGCTCACTTTGACCCAGTATCATTCACTGTGTCTTCCGTGCAATTTGCATTTCACCTTTTCTTACTTGATCTTCACTTGCTTCCATAACCAAGGGCCAACAAGCTCCCAACACTCACCTATGACTCGTCCCGAGGAACTTCAAATATGATCCTTTTGTTTTACTTCAACTTCAAAATGTGCGGGGCATCTTGTGATTCCAGCTCTAGTCCTCCCTTCCTTCCTTGTGTAGACTATCTTTTCTATGTATGGTACCCAGTTTCAACTGCACCTGGTACCTATACCCTTTTCCTTTTTCTTTTACTAAGAGTTGTGAAGCAGCTAGTTTTCACAATACAATTTCAACCAACTCCCATTCACTAATCCCTCCTTCCATTCTCCATTCAAAGTCTTCAACTGCGTAGCTCCTCCTTCTGTAACATAGGAAACCTCATATGGGCCAAGCCAATGCATTTTGAACTTTCCCGGATGCTTCATGAACTTATTTTCATATGCCAATACCAAATGACCTTGCTTAAATGCCTTCTTTTTTATGTGTCTATCATGGTAGGCCTTCTCTCTTTCTTTCTGAACCTGCTGGTGAAATCCTGCAATAAATTTGTCTTCTTCCAATTCGACCAACTGCAAAAGCCTCTATTTCACAACGCCAGTGTCATCCATATCTGTAAAGGCTGCAATTCTTAGAATAGGAACCAAATATTCCATGGGTACAACTACTTCTAGACCATAGACCAATTTGAAGGGCATCTACATGGTCAATTTATTGCAAGTGGTTCTATAGGCCCATAATACTGTTGGTACTCTTAAATCCCAGTCATCCTTGTTCACACTGCATATCTTCATCAACGTTGTCTCCAATATTTTATTGAATTCTTCAACTATCCCATTTGCTTCTGGATGATAGGGTGTGCTCTTCTGATGGTGAACTTCAAATTCTCGAGTCAAGGCTTCAATGGTCTTATTGATGAAATGTGTGCCTTTATCTCTCATAAGGGTCTTCGGGCATCCAAACCTAGTTATGATGTGATAAAATATGAAGTACGCAGTTGTAGTTGCACTACATTCCTTAACTTCTCTTGCTTCTACCCATCTGGTCAAATACTCAGTCGCAGTGATTATGTATCTAACTCATGTGCACTTCCCTGGTGGGTTTATAGGTCCTATGAAGTCAATGGCCCATTTTTTGAATGCTTGTAAGGTCAACTGTGGTGCTAAAGACATTTCATCTCTTATGGATGGTTTCCCAACTCTTTGACATGCATCGCAAGCTCTGTAATAATCCTTAGCATCTATGTGTAGAGTAGGCCACCAAAGGCCAGCCCTAATAATCTTTTGTGTTGTTTCTTTCCCTGCGTAGTGTCCTCCTGCGATGCCTTCATTTGCTTCTGCGAGGATCTATGGTCTATCTGCTTCCTGTTCACCCTTGACCAAGTTTTGAAGAATACTTGGTCATATTTGACCTTTTTGGGACTGCAACAACTTGCCAAAGATAAAGTGCAACGCGAAGCGGAAATTAGGGAAGCAAGACCTATTTTTGGGTCCCTTTTAGGGTTTTTGGTTGATGTAAAGGGAAAAGGGATGTTGGCCTGTGGGTCTACCCACGCTTAGGCCTATTTTATAATCTATAAATAGATACTTAGGCAATGTAAGTAGAGATTAGTAACAGTAGTACATCTATGTGATGTATAGCTAAAGGCTTAGTGCTAGTAGCTAGATATGTGTGATTGGGTGTATATTGCAAGTGTTATGTGCATGATTGTAAGGAGATTGAAAGGCTAAGTGAAAGTTGTTGTAGTTTTGTGCTGAAGTGCAAGGAAGAAGGATCTAGCAAGCTGTGCAAATCTGCTGTCATGTGTGAAGTAAGGGTCACTGAAGCTCTATGTTGTAACCGCTTGACCAAGATAATATAAAGAAGAAGACTTTGTGGACRTACCCCAGGGTGGGGGTGAACCACGGTAACTGTGTGTATTGTGCTCTGTGCTTCAACCTAATGTGTTTATCTCCTTCTTGGCTAAGTGATTGTTGTGATTAAATAGATCTAGTTATGCTCTGTGCTTATGATATATGGATGAATGTTAGATCTGATGTATAAGATGCTTAGTGCTTGATCTGCTGAATCTAATCTATATTTCTGTGGCTAAGTATTAAATCATATTTAGTATAAGTATTCACTATGATGCTCTGTGCTATCTGAGAAGTACCATAAGGGTTAAATATTGATGAATAATCTATGCTAAGTGCCCTGTAAAAGATATAATCACAGATCGGTGTCCCAGCTAAGGTTGCATACATCTGAGTCCTGCAACCACCCCTGCCTCTACCTCGGGTGAGACTTCATCTGCTTCGCAGGTGTTGCTGAAAGGGTCGGTAGTTAGGGTTTTTTTGCTGCACTCTTGAGTGTTGAACCCTGGGTCTGCCCCGGTGCCAACAAACGGTTCCATTGTCGGGACCTGGAACTGTGATTGTTGGGAACTAAAGAAGAAAAAGATTTGTGCAAAATAAGATTTGTGCGTAGATCTGTTACCCTAGTGCGCAGTATTCTACTTGACCTGCGAAGCTTTGTGCCGAGAAAGAAAGGTCAGATTTGAAGGAAAGAGGTTAGATCTGCAAGAAAGAGGTTGATACTGAAGAAAAGAAGTGAGATATGAACACTTTATTCTCTAAGAAAGGTAAAAGTAGAAATTTCCGCAAAAAAAAAAGGTAAGATCTGTAAGCTCTAGCCTCTAGTAAAGGTAAGAATAGTTCAATTTTTAGATCTGAAAGCTTTGTGCTCTATATAGGTAAGATAAGTGGAAATATTTTGTTTCTAAAGCATGAATTTAGGTACACTTGATAGATTTTTTCCTAGCCTGAAAACTAGAGCATTGTTAGATAAAAGAAAGTTTGATATGAATAGGTTTGATAGGAATAGTGAAAGATATGTTATACCTATGCATAGAAAGAATTTTTGGACTAACCAATGGATGCAGGATCCTAGAAAGAATTTTTTGTAGGCTAGCCATCATGATCCTAGTGCACAGTACAAGAAGAGTTGGGGATCATGGATGAGAAAGAGAGGATTAACTCTTTGTTACAATTACATAAGACCGGGACATATTGCTAAGGAATGCCCTGGGAGAAACCCTAGTTGCCTCTGTTGTAAATCTATGGACCATGAAGTATTGGATTTCCCTAGAATGATTGCTAGACTTGAAAAACTGAATATGGAACAAGCAAACTCTGAAGGAGATCAAGATACTAAAATTATGGAAGAGCCCCAGAAAGAATCAGAGATCATGTTACTGAAAATAAAAGAAACCCTAGATGATCATAAGGATGTCAGTTTGTCACAAATATTCAAAGAAAAGGAGAAAATCGAAGTAAGAATAGGAGACTTCGATATTGACTGTGCTTTGGATGAGGGAACACCAATGAACATTATGACAAAAAGAACTTGGGAAACCCTAGGAAGGACTGCTCCGGTCCCTTCACTAGGAACCATTGGATTATTTAAAGGCAAAATGGTAACCCTATGTGGCAGAATTACCCAGATAGTTATGAGTACCCATGTAACTTCAACAGAGGAAGAGTTCGAATTCGTTAGATTTATTGAGGGCAATGCCCCATTTCCAGCTTTGTTAGGAAATATCTGGATTGAAAATGACCATATC
>SNQJ01S0029595.1:45368-62913 GCA_010110895.2 Picea sitchensis | reverse complement strand
TGTAATAGATCATTACGCTCTTCTTGCGTAAGTCTTCCACCTACTCGCCTTTACTACGACTCACTGTTTGGAGTTTATCAGGACCTCACTCTTTCATGCATGCCTGGTCTGGTTTCTGAGTTGATACAATGCTGTTCTGAGTTTCCCTCCATTTGATCACCCTCTAAAACAAACCATGACATTAAATCTGATGGGCTTCGGGCTCTGCTCCTGCTAGCAATCCAGGAGTGACTTCCGAAAGCCAACAGCAGGGAAGTGCACCGAGGGACTACAGATGAATTGGGCACAATATCTTGTAAACCAATTAGAGCTAGATTGCATAGGAGTGCAAGACCAAGGGTATGAGTTCCAATTTAGTTGGTTGCTCATACTCATCGCTTTCATCACTAGGGAACTACCAGAGGGAGCCACTTTTACGGGGATCAAACCTTTTGAACCACTAACCGCAAAGTTCTGTACACTGTGGTACTCCAGTGACATGAACAAGAAGTGGTAGTCCAATGTTGTCTTCCACACCTACTTCAACCAACTGAAGAATGCAATTCAGTCTACACCGCGAATCACCCCAAACGCACTTCATAGGTTTATACCTTTGATGAAATTTAGTTCGAGCTGCCACTTCCCTATATTATAGCGCACGGTGATGAGAATAAACAACATCTCCAATCCTACTACAAGCTGACATAATATGACTTGGAGGAGATTACCAAGGAATGGTCAGTAGACCTCCTTGTTGCAATGGACCCCACAGACATGTCTGATGAGGAAATCCCTAAAGCTATGCCAGATACACCTCAGCCAAGCAGGACTAAGAATGATGATGAATTTGAAGATGTCCCTAACACGTCCACGAAGACTACTTCGATCTCACCTGCACAGGGAGGTGATGGTGACAAGCTAGGTGGTTCAGAAGTTGATCAAAATAGAGGCGAGGTTACTCCACCTAGAGAGGAGGAGGATCCCTCCATGGAAAGAAATATGACACTACCAAAGCCCTCCTCTTGAAAGAAAGCTAAGGCCACCCAAAGAACACTTAAAACTACCCTTACCCTAGATGACTTCGACTTCTTAATTGTCGCTCTGAATGATGTTTCACTAGAGCTCGCAGAAAAGCAAGAAGCAAATCAAGAGGATCTATTCAACCAAATCAAGGGTGAACTCAAAGAAGTGCAGCAGGTACTCTAGTCTAGCCAAGTAGTTTCTATAGTTCCCTTGATAAAAGGAAGATTAGGAATAGGCAATGATCCCACTCAATTACACCATATCACTGATCAATTCGAAGCTCGCCTTCGACGTGCTCAAGAAGACACAACACAAGCCACCCAGGCTTTGATGCAAGCACATAAAGCACTTCTAGAGAAATAGAATGAGGCGAAATGGGAAAATCTTGCCCTGAAGGTGAAGTGGGATGAGGAAAAGGAACAGTTGCTAGCAGAGAAACTTGAAGTACAGGAAAGGGTTCAAAAATCACTTCACTCTGTGACGGTCATAGAAGTGAAGATGGAAGACCGTCTCCCACAGTAGGTGACCCAACTAGAAGAAGTAATCCAGCAACTCCAACAACACATCATGGATCTGGAGCTCTGCACCATGCTCGAGAGCTCCCAAGAAATAAGAGACCTAAGAAAGGCCACTACTCAAAGCGGAGTTGGCCAATTAAAAACCTTTGCCTTGGAATGAAAGCAGTTGAGTGCTAGAAGCACCCAGACTTATGAAACCCTCGCAGAGAATCCAGAATTGCAGACATTGGAGGCACAACTCCAAGAAGCAAAGAAGCATGTAGACATGCTACATGCATAGATAAAGACTTTGAACCTAGTTGAAAGAATGAAGAGGTTCACAGAACAATGCACAACCTAATAACAGGTACATACACTACAGAGTAAAGTGATAGAAGTCTCCCAATGACTTAAAACAATCCAAGAAAAGGCATGCCAACTGTTCCTTGAACTTGAAAGCTAGGGAGATGAACTCGAACAGCTTGTCATCACTGCAGAACAATGCCTAGAAGGACCGCTCAATGACACAGTGATCCAGGAATTCACTGAGCAAGAGGTTGTCGCACTGCAGTAGGTTGAAGCATATTGAGCTAAGATCGAGGCATTTGAGGTAGAATTAATCAGACCTGAGTGACTCGAGATGAGTCACAGGTGAGTTCTGGGGGCCTGTTGGCCCTTGACCAAGTTTTGAAGAATACTTGGTCATATTTGATTTTTTTTGGGACTGAGACAGCTTGCCAAAGATGGAGCGCAACGCGAAGTGGAAATTAGAGAAGCAAGACCTATTTTTGGGTCCCTTTTAGGGTTTTGGGTTGATGTAAAGGGAAAAGGGATGTCGGCCCGTGGGTTTACCCATGCTTAGGCCCATTTTGTATTCTATAAATAGATACTTAGGCAATGTAAGTAGAGAGTAGTAATAGTAGTACATCTATGTGATGTATAGCTAAAGGCTTAGTGCTACTAGTTGGATCTGTGTGATTGGGTGTATATTGCAAGTTCTCTGTGCATGATTGTAAGGAGATTGAAAGGCTAAGTGCAAGTTGTTGTATTTTTGTGTTGAAGTGCAAGGAATAAGGATTTAGTGAGTTGTGAAGATATTTTGTCCTGTGCGTAAGGGTCACTAAAGCTCTGTGCTGAAACCGCTTGACTGAGATAATATAAAGAATAAGACTTTGTGGACGTAGCCCCAGGGTGGGGGTGAACCACGGTAACTATGTGTATTGTGATCTATGCTTCAACCTAATGTGTTTATCTCCTTCTTGGCTAAGTTCTTGTTGTGATTAGATAGATCTAGTTATTCTTTGTGCTTATGATATATGGATGAATGTTAGATCTAATGTATAAGATGCTTAGTGCTTGATCTGTTGAATCTAATCTATATTTATTTGGCTAAGTACTGAATCATCTTTAGTCTAAGTATTCATTGTGATGCTTTTTGTTATCTGAGAAGTACCATAAGGGTTAAATATTGATGAATAATCTATGCTAAGTTCCCTGTAAAAGATATAATCCCATATCGGTGTCCCAGCTAAGGTTGCAAACATATGAGTCCTACAACCACCCCTGCCTCTACCTTGGGTGAGACTTCATCTTCATCACAAGTGTTGCCAAAAGGGTCGGTAGTTAGGGTTTTTTTGGTGTGCTCTTGAGTGTTGAACCCTGGGTCGCCCTTGTGCCAAAAATTCCATAACACACCTTCTCAGTATCTTGTCAGGTCCCATCTTATATAGTTGTCCAGCTATAAGTGAAAATTATGCAGCACGCACTACTATTTGTTTCTTTTGGGTAATTGTATATTCACTAGATGCCATTCCTATTGACAGGAACTGGACTATCTCTCATAAGTGATCATCAATTTTTCTAATGGCCAACAACTGTGCATCTGGCAGTGTATCCTCCAAGCTAGTAGGCTCTTCTCCATGTTCCAACCTCGACAAGTGGTTAGGGCCTTTGCTCATTCATCCTAGCTTAACCACGATCTCAAAATCATATTCCTGAAATAGCTGAAGCCATCTGCATATTCATCCCCCTAATACTAGCATGTTGACTAAGTATTTCAGCACAGAGTGATCAGTAAACATTTTAAAGTGTCCTCCCAATAAGTATTGGTAGAATGTCTGCAACGCATACACCATGGCTAAACCTTCTCTCTCAGTGGTGGTGTAATTAATCTCAGTTGTTGATAGCTTTCTTCTAGAAAAGGCTAACGGGTGTTCGATGTCTCCTATTCCTAGTTGTGCTAACACAAACCCTAATGCAATGGAAGATGCATCGACATGCACATGAAACTCCTTACTCCAATCTAGGAAAACCAAAATAGGTGCAGTAACCATTTTTTGTTTCAGTGTGTTGAAACTTTGTTGGCATTCTTCTGTCTAATGAAACTGACAGTGTTTCTTCAAAATCTTCTCAATGGGTGCAATAATCTTTGCATAGCCTTTAATGAACTTCCTATAGTATCCAGTGTGTCCCAGCATTCTGTCGAGCTCAATCTTCACTTTCTCCTTATATTTAGGGTTCAATCTGTAAGGTCTCTGTTTGATTGGTCTGGCATCTAGTTTCAAAGGGATCCTCATCTCTCCCATAGGCCCTTTAATTCCCTTCATATCAGTGAAGTTGGTTGGAAACAAGTCTTGATATTCATGCAGTAACTCTGTAATCTTGTCAATAGTGGCAGCATCCCAATAGTTTCCAACATTGGTAAGCTTCGGTATTTTCTTTGTTCCAATATTGACTTTCTTGATCTTGATCATCTTTCCAATGAAAGGTAGCTCAATTCCTGGTCCTTCTATGTCTCTTTGGCGTTTTGGTTCGACGATGTTCACCTTCCTAGGATCATCGTCTTCATCAACATTGATGTTGTAACAGCCTTGCAGTTTCTGAAGAGTCACAGTCCATTCATCCTCTTCTTTCTCCAAAGGGAAGCTAGGTGCCTCCTCGAACAATTTATGTCTTACAATATGTAATACTTGATCCAATGTAGGATATTGGCTTTCAAATAAGAAGGTATTTACAAAGTTCTGGGTCATAGATTCCCAATCTGCAGTGATGAGGCGTAGTTCTGCTTGTATGTACCAATTGATAGGGGTTGTGTCCAGCATGTTGACAAATTTATGCACCCAATAATCTTGAGGAATGTTTCTCTAGGCTTCCTCGCATCTTCACACATGGTCTTTCAGGAAGCTTCGACCTGTGTATCTAACTTTGGAGCTTTCTACTTTCTCTGAAAATCGCGTTGTCATCAAAGTGAAACATTGTACCCAATCTATAATATTGTTTTTGTGTGTCCCCCACCATCTCACTGGAGTTGATTTCAGGGCCCCATCCATTGCCAACAATCTTTGTTGTGTTAGTACAATTTCTTCAAAGTTCACCAAGAATGATTCTAAATGATTCAGACCGTCAAAGGTGGGAAAGTTACTTACTTTTATGCCAATCCAACGAACTTATCGGGTTAATATAACACATATCCTTGTAGATACTTCATACATTTTGTTCTTCCAGTTCTCCAGTGCTTCTTCTGAATCTGATGAACATGTGTTGTCACTTCGTCAGCTCAAATTCCCATCTGTCGTAGGATTAATGTAGTCCTGCTATCTGGATGTTAATTTGTATATGTTTTCTAGTTCATATGTGTGGTCTTCTTCTCTGATGGGTTCTACATATCTCTGACCTTCATCGAGATCTAAAGGTGCAATGACCCTAAGGCCATATCCTTCAAACATCATTTATATTTTATTTAAATCAACCACAATGGAATTATTGAAAGCCCAATCAGTTCCTAACAGTGCAGGGTAAGGACATCTATCATCAACTATCTCAATCACCTCGAAGTCTACAAACATCCTTACGCTATCGATGTCCACAGGGACATGTTCCAATCTACCAAAGGGGCTTACTGCCTGCTGGTTAGCCATCCTAATCCCGATAGGGGAATAGATCAACATTGGTTTTCCCATCAGTGCCCAGGTCTGCTTCGTTATGACATTGACTTCAGACTCTAAGTCGAGGACCACATAGTCTATATCATACTCTCCAATTTGAGCATTCAAGTGTAGTTCCTTATTTGTACTTCTCCTTTTTGAGACTTGTTGTACTACTCTATTTAGTAAAGGATCTACCTTTCCTAGCTCATACTTTCTGACCAAATTTTGCAATTCTTGTATGCCTTTCTCATCTTTAATCATCTCTATAAACGTATATAAGAAACTGACAAGTTTACTCACCTCTTTTCCATTTCCAGGTGAAGCGGACTGATCAAATTCCAGAGGCATTCCACAATCTCTTACTTATGGTCCTGTCTTCGATGAAGAACCTTGATCTCCCCTAAATTATTTTCTTGCCTCCTCAAATATTTGTTTTTCTTTCTTTTCATCAAAACTTTGTGTCTTCTCAGCAGCTTTCCTAACTCCTGCTTCTTTTGTAGTATTTCATTGGGCCACTCTATACTCTCCTGTAACAATGCCTCCTCTAGTGATAACAATGACTCTGGGATCTTCTCCACGAGGTTATACTTTGATTAGTTGTATTTATGGGTTCTGTTGAGGTCCCCTTCTCTCCTGAAGTTTAGCCATCAATGTTGGACATTCCTCGATAACATGCTCGAAGGATTTGCAATAGCTACAAGTGGTATAAGGGTTCTGACAGTCCCTTGACAAGTGTCCTGGTTGTGTGCAATTATAACATATTATCTGTCCTCGACCTCGACCCATACCTCCTCCTCTTACTCTTCCTCGAAATCCACCATGAGGGTTGAAGTTTCCTCTCCGAGGGGAGTTATACTATGCAGTTCTTCCTTATTGTTGTACTTCACCTTGAATTTTGTATATATCCCTTGACCTTTCATGCATGAGGTCATAAGCCCTATAATCCTTGTCATCATTTCCTACCAACTTACAGAACGTGTAATATAGATTTGTGGGTGTCTAGACATATTTTTGTAGATAATAACATTCACCAGGGCGATGTCAATTTCTGCATACCTCGCACCAAGGTAGGGTAACTTGCTTCAAGGGGCTTGGAGCTCCATAGGCCAAGTATTCATGGAATAGGGGGCAGTTCTCCTTTTCATGTCCTTCTTATTTGCATCTGATACACCAAATGTCTTCTCTTTTATCTTTTCCCTTGTCTTTCTTCATATCTTCAACCTACAGTGATAGGCTAGTTAGATGACTCAAGATTTGACTCATACTTGAGTTGGATTCTCCCATCGGGGTTGATTCTAACTTCATGGCGATTTATAGTGCCTCAACCTACGAAGTAATATTTTGTTGCATCAGAGGGACTCTGATATGTGGAAAACTGACAGCAATGAACCATTCCTTGTTTTTCTCATCTAGGATCTAGAAACTCCAGTGGCCCGTCAAGGTTTTAAACCTTTAATCGAACTCTTATATGGGTTTAGCTATTCTCTGCTTGATTTCTTTCAGTTTTGTAATGAACTATAACTCTGACTTGGGTTTCTTGAATTCGTTAATCAACGCGTTCTTGATCTCATTCAGTGGTTTAGGTTGGAAATTCCCTTAACAAACTTCATGTACCAGCTCAGTGCGTGGTCTCTTAGGGTAGTACTAAACTGAGTTCATTTGATAGATTCGTCAGTGATGTTCTTAATACTCCATACAGCTTCGCATAGAAACCAATGTTGATCAGGATCTTCAGGTCCATCTCCTTTGAAGGTGGGTAACCTCATCTCATCTGCCATATGTGGTGGACTACTAGTAACAATGCTCTGAGCACTCTGGTGACTTTGATTACTCTGATTGCTTAATGTTGCTGAAACAAAAATAGGATTAATAGTAGTTACTTCAATAGTCGGTGCAGTTCCTGAAGTTTCTGTCTCTTCTTGGCAAGGTTCCTCTATCCTAGCAGATTCTAAATTCTCTACATCTGTCAGATCTGTCTCTTCTCCACTGTAGAAACCCTCATCCCCGTAGTTCTTATTAAATAGGTTCATGAGAGGAACTTCTTTGAACACTCTCCCACTATGTCACTTTCACTGTCACTGTCTAAGTTCTTTAACATTAGCTCTTCAATCCATCAGACTACTTTATCTTCAAGATGTTCTTCTCATGCAATAGCATCTTGATCTTTAGTTTCAGAAAATGTAAAAATTTTCCTCTAGGTCCCTTAAATAAATATCTCTCTGCTTGGCTATACGATTCTACTCTGTCAACAACAAACTCGGTGATATACCCTCCAATGGTACTATCAAACCAGTGATCTACTGCTCTTGACATAGCGTCATCAACTCTCTTGACCTTCTTGATCAACGTCGACGTCCAAACCATAGGTGGCCTAGATCTGATCTCAAATTGGGTATCTTCTAACCTAGATAGCCACTCATATAACTCCCTATGGATTCCTCCAAAGAAAATTTTATGTATATCAGTAAATATATATCTTTCCATCCAATCCTCTGTACTAAGATTAGGGTTCTTGTTCTAGGCTTCAGAGAAGTCCTTTTCTTGATCTTCTATCCACTTATGAATCTTTGTCTTTTATGGAAACCACCTTGACATTCCCTCAAGAATATTCATGTCCTGACAATGGAACCATTTGTTGGGATAGGGGCAGACCCAGGGTTCAACTCCAAGAGCGCACCAACAAGCCCTAACTACTGGCCCTTTCAGCAACACCTGTGAAGAAGATGAAGTCTCACCCGAAGTAGCTATAGGGGGTTGCAGGACATAGGTGTCTACAGCCAGAGGGAATGCAGAATGGATTCATAGCAACAATACACAGTCATCTAGTATTCTATATCTTCCTTAAACCTATTGCGCAAGTTATACTTCAGATCTACTCAATATCACAATAGCAGCATATCAAATGGAAAGGAACAAAACATCAATCACACACAAAAAAAGATATACATGGTTCACCCTCCCCTAGGGCTATGCCCGTAGAATTGTTCTTTATAATATATTAATATGAAGCATACAGTTCTTGTTTGTGTTCTTAGCTAGCAGATCTTATTTATTCTCCTCTCTATCTCTTCCCTCCCTGCGCACCCAGCTGTAGGGTTGATCTTCTCACCGAGCTGAAGCTATTACAATACCAAAAGGCTCTACACT
Organism: Picea sitchensis; assembly: GCA_010110895.2. NCBI lineage: Eukaryota > Viridiplantae > Streptophyta > Pinopsida > Pinales > Pinaceae > Picea > Picea sitchensis. The sequence goes on along the minus strand of SNQJ01S0029595.1, from coordinate 54,341 downwards.
TATCACTTCTCTCTCACACAACAATAATCACTCATGCCAATAAAAAAACTAGAATCAACAATACCAATGACCCACCCCAGGTCCTTTAGACCTCTATTTATACATTACAATACCTCACCGACAGCCTTAGGCTGAGACCTAAGTGTCAAAACCCTAGATACCAAAACCCTAGATGTCTAAAACCCTAGGTAAACTTGACCCGCATTTTTAGGGCTTCGCCAACCTATCTCTCCTTCCTTATCGTCCAGTGCTCCAAAGCATCCAATGGTAGTTTTTTCTGCTTGTTGAGTTGTCCACAATCTGTCTTCCTTTCGAATTTGTCATCCTTGATCTTCTCATCCAACAACCTGCTTTCTCTTACTTTGCACCATATTTTCTACTCTTCTGCTCACTTCAACCCAATATCAGTCATTGTGTCTTCTGTTGGTGCGAATTTGGTCGGACCAGGGTCCTTCTTAGGTTACCAACAAAAGGTACCGTGTAGTCTAGAGCACTGGCATTTTCATCTCCCCCAAAGAGAAGAAGTCTCACCTGAATCACTGCTGAGACAAATAGATAGGGAAGGGTAGGGAAAATTCTGAGGATCCATAGATCATTCGGAACTCATTCATGTTCTTATGCAAGAGGAAACATCAGATTTGGAATATCTAACCACAAGAATTGAACCTACTTACATTATGAACAATGATTAACCATAGAACCATTAGACAAAACTCATAATCATAAAAGAACAATGTAATGCATAAGTAAACATATAAAGACACATTATATTTTGAAAATTTGGTTCTCCTTCATATTAGATTCTAAATCTTTCCTTCATTATAGACTCAGAACTACATAGAAATGTTCAGTACAGACTCTGGGTTGTCTCTTACAACGAGTTTCAATAGCTAATCCCCAAAACATTGGATGATTATGATAAACATGATAGTAGCCCAATACATCAACTCGACTCTCAACCAATTGATGGATTAGTTGAACAATAGAAACAACTTGATATACCAACTCGACTCCAACCCTCTTACAATTATATTCAGCCCTATATATAGCTAGGTTATGTCTTTATGTTCAGCTTGCTCACTTTCTTGTTCTGTTGCAACTGTTTGTTGCTTAGCTGGTGTTGTGCTAGCTCCCGCAAATTCTTTTTGTTATTCTTTTCTTTCAGCCTCTAATGAAGTTTGTGTAACTCATGCCTAATCAAAACTTGTGCAATTCTTTCCCAAAAACGAAGGGCGCAACAGGCTCTGACCACAATCCTTGACTCATCCTCGAGTCAAGTACTTGGTTCCTTCACATTTTCTAGGAGCAACTATTGCTTTCCCTTATCCTTCTTTTCTTTTTCTTTGGGATCTTCTATTTGTGCCTTTTCTTACTTTACCTCCTCAAATGAAGGGTCTAATTTTGGAACTAGCTCTAATTCTCTGTGATTTATTCCGTGAAATCTTTCAAATTTGTCCTACCATTTCCTAGCAAGGAGTGATGCTTATTCTAGGAACTGTTGGGTCTTCTCTTTGATGTATTCTTTTGGTTTGGCTGCAACCAACAAGTTCCATTCAGAGTCTGCTATTGCGTCAACCTGGTGCATTTTCATATAGGTGGTTTGAATTATCGGTTGGAAATCACGCAACTCTTTCTTGGCTATGGACTATGCTTCGTAGAGTGAATTGAGTTCATTGTCAGTCTGCTGGATTTGATCAAACTTTTGTTGCTGCTCTATGGGGTCCATTGCGACTAAAACTTCCTTGTTGAGCACCTGAATATTGGTGTGCACTTCTTCAAGGACTTGATTCCTTCAAGTGATGATCCCCATCCAATCGTTGACTTCCTTGAAGATTATGGTGCAGTTCGTTGTTTTCTTATGTAGTGTCGCTAAGACATTGTTTCCTTGCAGTATTATCCTCTACATTTGGTCCTACAGCTGTCAAGGTTGTTTTTCTGCTTCCTACTAGACTTGTTGTAGCTTTGCTTGTATCTTCTCTGTGTGTGTAGCGAGTTGTGTCCATGCCTCTTGTAACATCTCGATCTGTTGTTCTAGTTCACTTATTTTGCTGGCTTTAGGTAGGTCAAGCGAAACCTTCTGAATCTTTGGCCAGGCTTCTGCATGTTTTTCTCGCACTTTTTCTAGTTTGCACTGGGCGAGGATTCTGTCATGTTTTTTATCCATTCTACATGTTTGTGCATATAGATTTTCTTTCCTGACAAGCTCAGCTGAGCTCTCGTTTTCCTGGAGCCTTCGCTCTAGTTGGTATGTGGAGGCTCTGATTAGTCTGAACAACTGTAATGCAGACCATTGTACCAGGTTTGTAGATGATGGAGTGACATCAGTGGGTTCTCTCTACTAGAGTGGGAATACACTGCCTGTTGAATGGTCTGAGCGAGTTTCTACCTCGTCCTCTATGGGTGGTGCTGGTGCAATCCTTAATCTTAGGTCTACAGGTAAGAGAGTCAGAAACTCAGTTCTAGTTATGCAGAGTTGCATCAATTGTGCACATTGTTGGGGGTTCTATAGAACTTGCACCATATGTTCTTGCATAGAGGTTGTATCTTTCTCCGTTGTTGATTCTGTCTCAGTGTGCGCATCTGGTATCTCTGTGTCTTCTGGTGATTCTGCATCATGCATCGTGATTTCTGGGGCATCCTCACCCTTGGTTGGTGAGGGGATTTTTAGGTTGTGTTCAGGTTCCATCTCTTCTCTGGTTCTGGATGATTCTTCCTGTGTTGTCGACTCAGGTTTCTATTCCTGGGTGTTCGGATTTGGGACATCCATCATCATGGGCTACTCTGATGCTTTACGGTCCGAGTTGGGGATTTCTGAACTGGACCTGGGAGATTCTTTGGTTGTATGTGGGGTTGGTCGTTCCTCTGTCTTTGGGTGGTCGAGCTACATCGGCTCTGAGGATTTGGTTGGATATGGGATGGTGGTGAGGAGGTTTGGTAATTGGAGTGGTGGGGATTGCTCAATGATGAGTGTAGGCAGAATCGTTTCAGGGTCCGAGTCATCTTGGATGTCAATGATAGTGGTGGCTTTGGTCATGGCATGGGTCCAGGGAGTGACATATGCGAGGGGGTGTAGGTTCAGGGGTTTGTTCTATGAGACCCCCGTTCTGGGCCTTTTCCCCGTCGGTTTGGTGGCAAGCATAGCACCCAGCATCTTGTTGACTTGCGTACCTGATAGCACAACATTGGATGGAAACTGTCGGGGGGGTATTTTCCACCGCTCCAGTTGTAGTGTTTCTTCTTCCTCTTCTGAGTTTGTGTCTGTCGGATCATTTGGCTTCTTTGTCTCAAGGCTTAAGCTCGATCCCTCTCCTGCTTCCTTGTATTTTTTCTTGAGAAGCTTGGCAGGCAAAATGCAGTGCATTCCTGATTTTCACTGGCCTCGTTTGACTCCTGGACATGATATGAATTTTTTATCTAAGGGATCCTCATCCAAATAGAATGGTAGCATCGGTGTGTAAAAATGTTCCTTGCTGGCATGCCTCGGCCAGACGAATGTGTTGTGTCAGTTCATGCTGAATGCAATATTCCTCATGTTGTTATTGAGGATCTCCTATGGGATGCATGGTCGTTGTGTTGCATCTATCATAGCATTATCCCATTTGGCAAATGATGCGTTGTTGAGTGTTGTGTTCTCCGAGTCTGGTTTGGCTTGCCATGGCTCAAACATTTTCACCAGGTACCCTTTATCTAGTATTTTTCGTTGTCTACCCATCAGTGACTTCGATTTGAGAATCGTGAATGCCACAAGAAGGTATCCATAGGTAAAGGTTTCGCCTTTCTCCTGTCCCTCCTCGCAAACTTTGAGTAGTTCCTCCAGCAAGAAGCTACACCAATTGAATACTGCTCCCTGTGTGTAGAAATCGACGATTGATAGGGCATCTAAAGTGCATTCACCCTTATAATAGGACCTCATAACTTTGTTGGCTATGATGTAGCAGCCAGTCTGGACTGTTTCGAGCAGTATTGTCTCGATGACTGTTGTGCGTCCTCCTCTCTTGGTATTGGACTTCTCGTAAAGGCTCAGATCGCCTTTCTTCTTCCCATGCTTACCGGGTCCTTGAAATCCCTTCGTCACAACCTCTCCTTCAGAGGATAGTCTAGTAAGATTTTGGATATCTTGTGCATGGAGTGGATATCTCTTATCCAACCATAGGCATCTGTTGTGCACTCTCCTTATCAGGAACTTCGTACAGCGTTCAATTTCGTCGGTGGTGCCAAATACTGGTAAGTCTCTCAGGTTCATGATGGTGGAGTTGAATAGGTTGATGAACTCCTTTTTCGGTATAAATTGCATATCTCATGTTCCATCTAGTGCTAGCTGCCAGAAAACGTCTAGGTGCATCTATGGAAATAGGGCTGAATCTGTGAGGTCAAGGTAGAGTAGCTTGACTTGTTCTGTCTTCCCTTTGAGATCACCTATAATCTTGACCCAAGGGTCACAGAGCTCGTCCGGTATTACTTCTTTATTCATGGTGCTCTAGTTGGTTGTGGCTCTTGACATGAGTGCATCTGTGGTTGTGTTTTAGAACTAAGGCTCTATTTGCAGTTTTGGCAATGGTTCTAACTAGTTTTCATGGTTGAGTTCAGAAATAGCTATGCTTGTTTTAGAAACAATACTTTCTCAGCTGAGTTCTGAGATTCGTATGGTTGTCTTAACGGGTGAGTTTTAGAAATAACTACACATCATCATGACTGTATCGATGCAACAAGGTGTGAGTTATCTAGCGGGACGGTTTAATCAAGGTAAATCTGATTGGGTTATTTTGGTATTTACTCTGTTTGGGTGGAATAGGGACGTGGTCGAATTGAGACCGTTTCGTTTGTCAGGCGGGTATCCTGGTGCAAACTTCAATGTCATATTGGCATAATGCGGCTTTATGGCTTAATGGGAGATAGTCAAGGTACTGGTCTGGAAATAAAGGGTGTAATTAGACTGGGTGTGAATGGCCTTTAACTCATATTGGCTTTGGATTCATGGCTCCTCCGACCACAAAGGTTATCCCCATCATTTTTAATGACTGTCATTAAGTGGAATTTCTCATGCTTCAGGTTTTGTACTGCTAATTCGTCAGCTCTGTATCACCCAAGACTTAAAAAAAACAAATGAACTATGTGTTATGGTACAATGCTACGCACATGGATGTTATTAGCTGAATTTACAAAACTTCAGAAAAAATTGAAACTCAAATCTAACTATTGTAAAAACTTCGTCGGATTAGAGTGATCATCCTTCTTCTCAGTTTTTAGATAGGTAGGGCTTCAGGTGAGCACCATTCATCCATCTTAGTCATAGCACACCATCTAGTTGCATGAGTCAGACTGATCATGATGGTCGTATCTCCGCAACTATGAAGGGTCCCAAACGGTGCGTACGCAGCTTGCTAGGATTCTTCTGGTATCGACTGTCATAGAGTAACACCTTGTCCCCCTGTGTAAATGCCTTGTTCTTAATGTGTTATTCATGCCAAGGTTTTTGTCTTGCCTTTTCAACCGACTGATGGAATTATGCTAGAAATCTGGTTTCTTCGAGTTCTTGTAGCTCTGCAAGTCTCTATGCTACTGATTCTTCATCTTTCATGCGTGTGGCTTGTGCAATATACAGACTTGGAGTGATTAACTCTGTAGGAATCACTGCTTATTTTCCGTAAACAAGTTGGAAGCGTGTGTATCTGTGGAATTTCTTCATGTTTGTTCTGTAGGCCCATAATACCGCTAGAACTCTATCATCCCAGTCCTCTCGATTTGAGCAACAAACCTTTGTTAGTCCTTTTTCCATGATTTTGTTGAAGGCTTTGACTGTTACATTGGCCTATGGGTGGTATGGACTGCTCTTATGATGTTGAATCATAAATTATGCTATAAGTGTTACTTTGGTACTACTAATGAAATGAATACCCTGATTGCTAGTTAGGCTTCTGGGACATCTCAAGCGGGTAATGATATTCTCGAAAATGAACCTGGCAGCAATATATGTCGAATAGTCATGTACCACTGTTACCTCTGACCAACGAGTAAGGTGGTCGATTGCATTAATGATGTACCTTGCCTTTGAATGTTTAGCTATGGGGTTGATTGGCCCAATGAAGCCAACTGCCCATTTCTCAAATACCTGTAGCGCTCTAACGGGTTGTAATGGAAGTTCATCTTGGCATGATAGCTTGCCCACTCTTTGACAAACATCACATGATCTGGCGTATGCTTTTGCATCCTTAAAAAGTGTTGCCCACCATAGTCCTACCTGTATAACTTTTTGTGATGTTGCCTTTCCTCCTACATGTCCTCCTATGATTCCACCATGGCATTCCCAGAGTATATCCGACCTTTCATGATCTAGGATACATCATTCGAGGATGCTGTCTAGTCCTAGTTTATACAATTTCCCGGTGATCAACTGATAATCTGCTACTCTAACAATCATATGGCATTTCTAGGTTGCGGAATATGTTTCGAGATAGGCTCTTGTACTGAAAAGGATTTCTATATCCTCTAGATATTCTGGTATGGCCTCGATTCTGAGCAAGTCTGCATTTAGGAGCTGGTCATCCACTGCTCCTCCACTTTCTCTTGAATCTAGTCTGGATAGATGGTCAGGTCCAAAGTTGCATCGTCCTAGCTTAATGATGACTTCAAAGGAAAATTCTTGAAATAACAGCATCCATCTGCAAATTCTTCCTTCCAATACAGGTTTGTTAACTAGGTATTTTAATGTTGAATGATTAGTAAAGAATTTGAAAGGAGATCCTAACATATAATGTCTAAATTTTTGTAAAGCATAGATCATTGCTAATCCTTCCTATTCTTTCGTTGTGTAGTTGCGCTCTGCTTGTGATAGCTTTTGACTCGCAAAGTAGATAGGGTGATCCATAGCTCCATCTCCAGGTTGCGCTAAGATAGCTCCTAAAGAAATTCTTGAAGCATCTACATGGACATGAAATTCTTTATCCCAGTTTGGGAATATCAAGATCAGTGTTGTAATGAGCTTCTCCTTAAGTGTCTCAAATGATTTGTCACATTCAGGAGTCCATTGGAACGTTTCATCCTTTTTTAGGAGGTTTTCCTAAGGTGCAGTAATGTTAGCATACCTCCGAACGAACCTGCGATAGTAGTCTATATGTCCTAGTATGGAGTGCAATTGTTTAATGCTTGTAGGTGGCATCATATGTGTAATTGATGCAACTTTATATGGGTCTACCAATACTCCTTCTCAACAGACTATGTGGCCCAACAAATTTCCATGTGGCACACAAAAGATACACTTCCTGAGATTTAATGAGATTTGTAACTCTCGGCATCTATCAAACATCAGTCTTAGTAGTGCTACATGTTCCTTAAGAAGACTATATATTGTCCAATCATCCATATAGACTTCTATAAATTTGTGAATGAATTCCTTAAAGGCTGCTATCACAATCCTAGAGAAAATTGCAAGGGCGTTCTTTAAACCAAATGGCATCACGTTGTATGCAAATGATCCCCATTCGGCAATGAAAGTGGTCTTTCTCTTGTCCTCTTCAACAATCCTAACTTGATGGTACCCTGAAAATCTGTCTGTAAATGAGTATGCTTCCTTCCCCACAACCTGTTCTAGAACCTCATCGGTAAAGGGTGTTGGGAAAGGGTCATTCACACAAGCATAATTGAGGCTTTTGTAGTCCACACAGACTCTAATATCCTCAATATCTTTCTTTCTTTGGATGACTATCGAGTTGACCCATTCTGCTTCTTCTATCGGAAAAATGAGGCATGCTTCTAACATCTTTTCAATATCATTTTTGACTTTCTATTTTACTACTAGATTAAGATGATATGGCCTATGTCTGATAGGATTGGATCCAGGTTTTAACTCAATCTTCATTTCTCCCATAAATCCTTTGATTCCCTTCAATTATGAAAAAGTATTTGGCAACAAATCCTCGTATTCCTGCAGTAATATTTGTATTTCCTGGCTGGTTTGCTCATCCCAGTAGTCTCCTACCAAAGCTATTTTGGGGTGCTCTTATGTCCCTATGTTAAGTTTCTATAATTTCAATGGGTGATTGTAGGAACTATCGGTATGGCTAGGTCTGGTGTTTTGGATTTCTCTATTCCCCTTAGTCTCTTTGATGGCTAGTTTTCTCAGTTCTTCTAATTCGTATGGGATTTCTGAAGCTTTGCTTATCTGATAACATTCTATCAACTTTCCAATCAAGGGTAAGTGAAGTTTATTATGAAGTTCCTGGGTATGCTTGGGGAACACTACAAATTCTGATATGTTATCACTATTGGTTGAAAAAAGAAGTTCTTTAATCTTTGGTAGGACTAATTCAAGCTCAGGTTACTTACTTGTGAATGAGAAGTCTTTGTGAAATTGATATGCTAGTATCTACCAATCCCAGGTCTGTCATCTGGTTTCCTGTTGTATAAACCAAGCTCTCAGGATTGGGCCCAGAGAATGGGGGAATACCTGAAGCCATAAGTGAAAGGGTATCCCTGCATCCTTCCATTGTGCCATGCACTGTTGAATGCGTATCCTTCATGTAAACCTTGTTTCCAACTATCAAAAGCCAGTTCTGAATCTTTGTCTGTTGACTGTATACTTCACCAGCTCACTGATCCATCCGTAGTGGGGTTTATGTAGTTGTTTCTTGTCCCAGCCGTTACAATGTATAACTGGTCTAGGTCTTCTCCTTCTAGATTATTGTCTGTTGGTTCTGTGTACCTTGATCCTACATATGGATCCAAAGGTTGAACTACCTTGATTCCCTCAGCTTCAAAAGTCATGGTATCTTTCTTTAAGCCAATTACTGCATAATTGTCGTAGGCCCAATCGATGTCGAGTAGTGCAGGATAGGGGTCCTTGTCTCCCATGATCTCAATGACTTCAAATTCAACCATTGTTTTTACTCCTACTACATTGATTTCCACATTCTCCAGTCTTCCTATGGGAAAGATACAGTATTGGTTTTCCATTCTTAACTGAATTGGGGAATATGT
>SNQJ01S0029595.1:18321-33575 GCA_010110895.2 Picea sitchensis | reverse complement strand
TCCCCTCTCTCATGCCATGAATTTTCACCTCGTCTCACCCTACCCCAAACGAGGGTGTTTACGCTGCCAACTGGGTCGGGGATATGCTCAACATCCCTTCTTCTACCAAGAAAGTATTAATCCACAGGGGGATCTCTATTTACAGTCTTCCCCTTGTGCCTTTCTTGAAAATTTACTCTGCTCGCGAGAAGGACTGGTGGTTCTCAGCTGCAAATTCAATTATGTATCCTTCTATCGTGGTGCTAACCCAAAAATCCATAGCTCGCGTGACTAGGCAATCCAACCTGTGGAGTGTTGTTAACTTGTCGATATCCCATGCGTAGATCTTCTTGAGCCAACCCTAGAACTCTAGATCTTCTTGGAGTCTCTTGATCCAATGAAAAAATTCTTCTGGGAATTTAACCTAGAAAATCTCGTACTGGTCACTTGATCTTTCTGAGTAAAAGATTGCTTCCCTAGTAGTTCCCACTGATTTTCTTCTTAGTTCTACTTCTTTCCATATGAAGGCAACATAGTTTCTTTCCCACCATTGATCGATGCCAGATATTTGGATTGGCGGTAGCATTCTTCCTATAGGTTCCCTTTTTTCACGGGTCCCGACAACGGAACCATTTTTTTGGTGCGAATTTGGTCAGACTAGGGTCCTTCTTAGGTTACCAACAAAAGGTACCATGTAGTCTAGAGAGTTGGCATTTTCATCTCCTCTGAAGAGAAGAAGTCTCACCTTAAGCACTGTTGAGATAGATAGATAGGGAAGGGTAGGGAAAATTCTAAGGAGGATCGATAGATCGTTCGGAACTCATTCATGTTCTTGCGCAAGAGGCAACATCAGATCTGGAATATCTAACCGCAAAAATTGAAACTACTTACGTTATGAACAATGATTAACCATAGAACCGTCAGACATAACTCATAATCATAAAAGAACAATGTAATGCATAAGTAAACTTATAAAGACACATCATATTTTGAAAATTTGGTTCTCCTTCATATTAGCTTCCGAATCTTTCCTTCATTACAGTCTCAAAACTACATAGAAATGTTTAGTACAGACTCTGGGTTGTATCTTACATTGAGTTTCAATAGCTAATCCCCAAAACCTTGGATGACTCTAATAAACATGATAGTATCCAAATACATCAACTCGACTCTCAACCAACCGATAGATTGGTTGAACAATAACAACAGCCTGATATACCAACTCGACTCCAACCCTCTTACAATTATATTCAGCCCTATATAAAGTTGGGTTATGTCTTTCTATTTAGCTTGCTTGCTTTATTGTTCTGTTGCAACTGTTTGTTGCTTAGCTGGTGTTTTTCTAGCTCCCGCAACCGCTTTCTGTTATTCTTTTTTTTCAACCTCTGATGAAGTTTGCGCATCTCATGCTTAATCAAAACTTGTGCAATTCTTTCCCAAAAACGAAGGGCCCAACATCTTCCGCACAGTTCGCATTTCACCTTTTCTTCCTTGATCTTCTCTTTCTTCGATAACCAAGGGCCAAAAATCCTAGTGAATACCCGGGTGATCACATGACAACTTTCCACCTATGGTGCTTGTTAAACTCGTTGCGAGACGACTCTRTACAACTGCGTCTATTTCAATGCACTCTTATCGGGGGTGCCGTGAAATGTTACATCGAGCTCGACCGCTCAAGATATTATTACTTTAACAATTTGGTGATGGTTTTATTAAACCATTTCCAACTACCCATGAGATACGATGACAACACTGAATTGTTGGCCAACTTTGAGCAAACTAAGGCTGATCATATCTTGGATCACATCCAATAATGGCGACGTCAAAAGATCTTTATTAAGGTATATGTCCCACTGGATTTCTTGCTGGAGTGGTTCATGAAGTCTTTGGTGCCAGTTTTATCTAAGGACATTGCAACTTCGGGATTTTTTTCAGAGGAGGAGGCGATAATGAGAGTGCAATAGCTCGAAMTGATTTACTCTTAGTCTGGATTACTCTATGATATTTTTCCATATGCTCCACGCTCCATCCTTRACAAGGCCAGACAAAATTATGGATGACACACCGAAGGTATAGTTGGTTCAACACAAGGGAAGTCCATTGATCAGTTTTCAAATCAATTGCAACAATTTTCGTTACATCAGATAGTGGCCAGCCAGACCTCTGGTTCAATTTTTTCCCTACCCAAACGTCGGATGTACACATTGTGTAGTTGTCGAACCCAAAGGCCAACCAGCAGCTTGAAGGAAAGAAAAAAAAAATGAAACAAGAAGGGTAAAGGGGATGAGAAACCTAATAACAATGCTGGTGGGGGCAACACAAAGAAGAGAAAGTTGAAGTATCTATGTAACCTTTTCACGGAGGACCATATGACTCACATGTTCCCTCGACTTGCAGAGGCCCAAAAGTTATTGGTGCAATAACAACTTGCTACACTAACTAACCCATTTCCACATGGGAAAAATATGACTCAAGACTCTTTGAGCATGGATGGGGGCAGTTAGGGACCCCCTGTGTCTTCTAGTAATCCCTCAGTTGTGAACGTTTACATGATGAAAGGTGAGGCTTTTATAGCGACCAGGGCACATGATTACGGAATGTCAAAATATACCGAGAAGGGTAAAGAATCCGTAAACCCACATGTTCCTCTCCAAATTGAGAATACAATGGGCAAAACAATGACATGCATCCCGAAAGGGGCGTTCAAGAAAGCTTCTCATAATCCGAACACAAGGGCCGCCCATAACTACTCTATGGTGGAGAATTTGTCACAAACCCCTTGCGCGATGTCCACTTTGGAGGTCCTCCAGAGCTGCCCTTTGCAGAGAAAGGATTTTTTATCCACCTTGGGATCTGTAGAGAATCGTAATCCAAGAACGATCATTCTCTATACGATCGACTTGAAACCTCATCTCCCTTACCATGTTGCATTTTAGATAGTACTGGCTTACACCACAAAATCCATTACTCAGAATATCTTTTGTACATTGGTTGATGACAGTGCCTCGACCTGCGTGATGTCATTGGCATGTTGGAAGGCCATTGGCCAACCTATTTTGTCTCTGTAGCCTACTCTTCTTACTGCCTTTGATGGTCATTCGTTCAGACCACATGGAATCATTCCTTCTTTCCTTGTGCAGTTAGGAGGGAAGACCATGCACGTCGAAGTTGAATTGGTCGATGCGCCTCTCAACTACAACCTTCTGTTAGGAAGGATTTGGACCTATGAAATGCATGCAGTGGTTGCCATAGTTTTTCAAGTCTTGTTGTTTCCACACGAGGGTTGAATCGTAACTACTGACCAGTTGTCCTTCTCCCGTCCTGACCCTTCATTGGGGGAATCCATGGTCCCGATGATTGATAACTCTCATCCCGACATCGTCAATGTAGGGGTTGGTTTGTGCCTACCATTGATGGGTACTTTCGATTACCCACCTCCTTCTGGTGATGTCAATATTATACCGGTTGCCCCTGACCACCCTAGGGATGATATTTTTCAAGTGTCGTCATTTTGAATGACTTACTTTCATGATCCGTGGACTCTTCCTTCCCCATCAACCATGATGGGAGGGACAGGGAATTCTGGCATGGACATGCCCTTGTCCACGGCAGAATTTGCATACAGTATTGACCAACAAGCTTTCACTGACCCTGATCTGACTCCTGCATAGGAGTTAGATCCAGTTCTCAAGCCTATTTGGGCTCAAGGTTCCCTTTCCAATACCGATTCTTTAGAACTATTGTTGCCCTCAGATGAGGCGATTCTTGAGGCATTGATAGGTTCAGACAGACCTTGGGATGATCTCCATCACAGATCTTATTTCCTCCTGAAGTTAAGAAGAATAGAGGCAGATGAATTTGTGTTGACTATGATTGGAGACAGGTCTTGTCATGTTAATCCTCTAGCTACACACACAATTTATGCCGAGGGTAATATGGAAAGTATCACTGAAATTATCCCTATAGATATCTCTAGAACCCCTGGTGTCATGGAGAATGTTTTCATTGGAGTATACTTCTCCCCCGAAGAGATTYGAATTTATACGGACTTATTTAAGGAATTMTGTGACGTTTTTTCCTGGTCTTATGAGAAAATGCCAGGAATTGATCCAAGAATCGTCGAACGTGAGATAACGAATTATCCTGATGCCAAGATGGTCTGACAAAATCTTCATCCAATGAATCCTCGGAAAGCGCTAGTTATTAAGGCTGAAGTAGAGAAACTGCTTAAAGTCGATTTTATCTGCCCCGTACAATTGATGCAATGGGTATCAAATCTCTTTCCATTTAACAAAAAACAAGGTATGATTCACGTGTGCATGGAATTCCATGAMTTCAACAAGGCCTATACAAAGGACAATTTCCCCACCCCATTCACTGATAAGATTGCGATGAATGTGCGGGATATGAGGTCTTTTCATTCATGGATGTTTTTTTGGGATATAACCAAATTCAAATCAAACGCAAAGACAAACATAAAACAACTTTAATTTGTTCATTGGGCACATTTTCTTATCATAAGATGCCTTTTGTCCTGAAGAATGTTGGAGCCACTTTTCAATGGGCCATGTCTTTTTCTTTCCACGACCTTAAACATATAGTCGAGGCTTATCTCGATGATCTAGCATCACGCTCTCACAAGAGATCTAATCATCCTACACACCTTCGACTAATATTCGAATGATGTTGCTACTATAGGATTTGCTTGAATCCTAACAAGTGCAGTTTATGCATGACATCAGTTCATCTCTTAGGTTTCATAGTTTTGACAACAGGGATCAAGGTCGATCCTCTTAAGGTTGAGGCAATAGTTCAATTTCCTCCCTCATGCACAGTACCCCAGCTTCAGAGCTTGCAGGGGAAAGAGAACTATCTTCGTCATTTTATCGCAAACTATGTCGAGATCACTAAATGGTTCATGTGGTTATTGAAAAGGGGAGTCCCTTTCTATTGGGATGAAGCCGCTTAGCGCTCTTTCTAAGTGTTGAAACATGCCCTTACGTCCTCCCCTTTGATCCAGCCTCCCAATTATAATAAATATTTCTTATTTTACATGGCCACCACACAGTCGAACATTGGCATGGTGTTGGTTCAAGAGGAAGATATGCTCGAAGAGCACATGATTTATTACCTGAGTCGAGGCCTGATTGAGCCGGAAATCAACTATTCCCATGTTGAGAAGATTGTGTTGGCAGAAGTGCATGTTGTCCAATGGTTCTTTCATTATATTTTTCTTCGCAAGACTGCCACCGAATGTCTGTAAAGACTACCACCATTTTCTCACCTTTTCAACTCATTTATAGGTTGGAAGTAGTCGTTCCTATTGAGTTCCAGATCCCCTCTTTAAAGTTGGCAGTAGAGTTATTTCCAGACACTTCACCACTTGAGGAATGCCTATTATATATTGAGCAGATCGATGAGAAATGTCGTGATGCAGTCGTGGCTAACGAGGCTCACAAGAAACGATTCAAGTGTCAATATGATCAGTTCGTTTGTCCTCATATTTTCTCCGAAGGCAACCTTGTCCTAGTATACTACCAAGATAAGGATCCCCTGGGGGCAGGCAAGTTCAAACCCATGTGGTTCAGACCTTTCATTGTGAAATAGGTCTTAAATAAGGACACTTATCATCTGGTTGAATTTGAGGGAAATTCCTTGGCGGAGCCTAGAAATGGGCTCTACCTCAAGAAGTATTACTCGTAGGTTGGTCGCTTTGATGACCTCTTGTACATATGTATAGTTCCTATACAGTTGTTTTATTTTTGTTTTATGGACGTGTTGTTATTTATGTCATCTTTTTAACTGTGGTAGATGTCAAGTGAATCAGAGGTGTTCTTTGGGTTCATGGATGATGCTAGCCAACACACTCGGAGGCTTGCTTCCGCATCTTGGGCGATTTTCACACCTTAAGGCTAGTTGTTATCTTCCAGAGGTATGTGTCTAGGTGACGCCACAAGCAATGTCATCGAGTACAATGCAGTGATAGAGTTACTTCGTGTTGTTTTGTCGTATGGAATTTCCCACCTCCGGGTTTACTTAGATGCTCAGTTGGTTGTGTCCCGATTAAATGGAGTTTACCACGTTTATGATCCTACTTTACATTGACGTTTCCTTAGGGTATGTCTCTTATAACGTTTCTTTGATTACATTATGTATATCCATGTTCCTAGGATATTAAATCAAATGGCAGATACCCTGGCTAATCAAGTATTAGATTGGCATGTTGCACACACATAAAAAGAAGCACATACATACACATGTACATACATTTGTAAATAAATGTGATCCATAAGACATAAAATATGTAAATATATATATATATATATGTCAAAAGTGTCAGAGTACATAGGTGGGCGTGAACACCTTAAAAAAATAATATCTGGTATACATCACGAGGCTTATGCCCTAAAAAATATACAAAGAGTTCCCTCGACACATAATAAGTCCACCATATCTAAGCTCGAGGCCTATTGTCCCTACCGGAGTGAAGAACGATGTTAGCCAAATGCCGTAAAAGTTGGACCCAAGTCCGTGGCACCCCAACTACATGAAGCTGCATAGATGGCGGGAGATCCTTGATCTCGGCCATGGGAACAACATGAGTGAGCGTGGCAAGGTTCCTCTCCACCCACCTCAAAAATATCTCAACCTCTCCGGCTGGAGGCCCCCCTGCGGCTGCTGGTTCGCCAGCTGCTGTTGGTACTGCCTCTGGTCGAGGACGTCGCCTAGTGCTCACAAAGTCTATCAGGGGCACTGGTCCCACATATGTACATAACAGATACATAGTTTTCAATACTCTAATACATATAAAAAATGATATATATAAAAGAAACTAAAAATTAAATAACTTTAAAAAACATGTACTAGCTCTCCTCACTCCTCTCCGGGAGGTACGGGCATATCTGGATCTATAGATAAGTTGATTCCAGTGTAGGGGTAGTCCTCTATCACTGGAATTTTTCATGCCCACTAGTCGAAGAAATTGTCATCCAAGGCCTCTATGGTCCTTCCTCCCCCCTGTCATCGCAACAGTGATGCCCATCTACACACCATTGGGAAAGAGGCCACATGCCCCCGTACTATCTCTATCGAACTCAGATTGGGCACCCTCTCAAAGAAGAACGAGCATAGAATGGTGTCAAACCCAAAGTTCTTGTTGCTATGCTCACGACACTCTGTCAACTGCCTCTTCATGCAAGTGATCATGGTCATACTCCAGTCAAAAATATGTGCATCTAGGCACTGCATTGCACAATACATGTGCACCCAAGAGGCCTAGTGTAGGGTCGCGGATCCAATGATCAGGCCAATGAGCAATAGGATCACCTTCAGTGACAAGTTGGTGTTCTTGTTGATGGGAACTTGAGAACCTACTTTCTCAATGTCGGCCTCACAATGCATAACGATGTAGTTAGCGATGTTGAAGGGCCCAGGGGGGAATGTTCACAGATTGACTGGTTCCCTTCTCCTCGAGAGGCCAGTCAAGAAGTATAGTCTTCGGAGTCAATGAATGCCCCTCAATCATAACCACCTTTGCGTCTGGGTGCTAGTAATCCACCAGGGCATTCAGTAGCCTTGGTTGTGCCCTCATAAATGGACACCGAAATAACTTCTACAACCCACATTGTTTCAATGTGGAAATGGCAGCAGGGTCCTCGTCGACCAAGACATCAATATCCTCATGTTCCCTCTCCCTCCAATGGACATATATCCTGTTCCATGACAGTTTAAAGGGGAGTTAGCTCTTACATATTTTATTTTTTCCATGTTTTTGAGGGTGTACGTAGGTTGTTTTGGACACAGTCATGTATGTCCATGGGCAGACTATTTTCTTCCCATGGACATACACGGGTTGTCCTTGTATAGCCCACATACACATAGGGCCGCCCTTTTTTAGGAGGGTGCACCCACCCAAAAACAAAAACAATGCATAAAAGGAAGAATAGAAATGCAAGAGGGATGAATTTGTACTTACTTGGTCCAAGAAGAAGTTCGTTTCATCCTCTGAAGCTCCCATAATAAACTTCTTTATCAAAGGGGTCTTTTTAACCTTCTGGTTAATTTTCAAATTGTAATGGTGAAAATGAGCTAACAGCTTCTATTTATAGACTTTTTTGGCCCTTTTTGCCACTTTTTTGAACCCTTTTGTCGTTTTTACTAGCTTAGAAAATCATTTAATTTGGTTCTTGAGTTTCTTATTGGATGTTACGATGCATTTTTCCTTTCGGTTTGGTAACTTTTTTTGGATATGGGTCACTTTTAAAGGTCCTTTGGTAAAAGTCATTTTTTCAACTTTTTGCATATAAGTTAGGATTCCACCTCCACTTTCTGTATCTCGTTGTCTTTTATTCTTTGCCATAGGATCGATCCCACTGAAGTGTGACACAGAACTATCACTGTTGTTTTAGAGGTGTCGTGATTAGGTGGTAGAGCCTACCTTTAAATGGATGCCCTAGATAGATCCTTGTGCCATTTTGGTGTCCATGTTGTCTTTTAATGACTTTAGGCTCGAGAGTCCTTGTTAGTCCTGTCATGATTACGAGATTGAGCCTCATTCGTCTGATGCACAATCACTCTTGGCCTCACCCTCAGGACTCCCAAAAATGAGCATGCTTTGTTGTCTTTCAAGATCGCTTTGAAATCTGAAAGCAACATCCAATGAGACTACATTTATGCTTTTCAATCTTGTCTAGATTAATTGAGAAAAGTAACCTCTTGGAGTCTTCTTTAAGATCTTTTCATACTCTTTAAACATGACAATATTGTCGAGCGATATTGTTTTCCTTCACACTCGCCAAACTAAAAGTTGAAGGCATGCATGTTCAGTGGTAGTTTACCCCTTTTTCGGTCCTGATGGTCAATTTTACGAACAAAGGTATACTCTAGGAACTTTGGTTCGCTAGAAGAGTATTCTCAAGTATAAGTTTAACATTCTACTTCATTTTGGTTTGTCACCTTTTTTGGGCCTTGGATATTACTTAGGAAAATGGAACCAGAGTCCATAGTTAATCTCTTTTCAGACTCCCTAAAATTGAAAAGATCGTCGAGTGAACTTGTTCCTTCACACTCGTTAAATTGGTCCAGAAGAACACCTACTAGAATGAGTTTACCCCTTTTTCTAGCCTATGGATTATGGAGGAAAAAGGTACACCTCAGGAGATTCTTCTTGCCAGGAGAGTTCTCCTAAGTAAATTTTATACTTTTTCGGGTTGAGACTAAATCTAGAAAAAGGCAGTTAGTCCATAGTTAAGCTCTTTTCAGACTCCTTAAAGTTGAAAAGATTGTCGATTGATTGTGTCTTTGTCACACTCATTAAAAGGATTTTGAATAGACATCTTTTTGGTTCTATTTTACCCCTTTTTAGAATCGACTAGACTATTTCCAAAAAAGGTACCTAGTGGAGTCTTCTTTTACGTTTTTTCAAACTCTCTAAAAATGAAAAAACTACCAATCTTACCTTCTATGGGCTCATTAAAATTACAATGAAGGGGGTTTCATTGTGTCTTTCTAATCACATTTTCATCTCTGCGTCTTTGGCCTAATGTCGTCTCCATGACAGGTCATCATGTTCCATGACAGGTTAAAGGGGAGTTATCTCTTACATATTTTATTTTTTCCATGCTTTTGAGGGTGTACGTGGGTTGTTTTGGACACAGTCGCATATGTCCGTGGGCAGACTGTTTTCTTCCCATGGACATACGTGGGTTGTCCTTGGAAAACCCACGTACACATAGGGCCACCCTTTTTTAGGAGGGCGTGCCCACCCAAAAACAAAAACAATGCATAAAAGGAAGAATATAAATGCAAGAGGGATGAGTTTGTACTTACTTGGTCTGAGTGGAAGTTCATTTCATCCTCTGAAGCTACAAGAATCAATTTCTTTAGCAAAGGGGTATTTTTTACCTTCTGGTTAATTGTCAAATTGCAATGGTGAAAATGAGTTGTCAACTTATATTTATAGACTTTTTTTGCCCTTTTTGCCACTTTTTTTTAACCCTTTTGTCATTTTTTCTAGCTTAGAAATCATTTAATTTGGTTCTTGAGTTTCTTATTGGATGTTACAATGAACTTTGCCTTTTGGTTTAGTAAATGTTTTTGGAGATGGGTCACTTTTAAAGGTCCTTTGGTAAAAGTAGTTTTTTCAACTTTTTGCATATAAGTTAGGATTCCACCTCCAATTTTTGCATCTCGTTGTATTTTTTGTCTTTCCATAGGATCGATCCCACCAAAATGTGACACAGAACCATCATTGTTGTTTTATAGGTGTCTTGATTAGGTGCTAGATCCTACCTTTACATGGATTCCCTAGATAGATCCTTGTGGAATTTTGGTGTCCATGTTGTCTTTTAATGACTTTAGGCTCGGGAGTCCTTGTTATTCTTGTCATGATTACAAGATTGAGCCTCATTAGTCTGATGCACCATCACTCTTGGCCTCACCCTCAGGACTCCCAAAAATGAGCATGCTTTGTTGTCTTTCAAGTTCACTTTGAAATCCAAAAGCAACATCCGACAAGACTACATTTATGCTTTTCAATCTTGTTTGGATTAACAGAGAAAAGTAACCTCTTGGAGTCTTCTTTAAGCACTTTTCAGACTCTCTAAACATGAAAATATTGTCGAGCAATCTTTATTTCCTTCGTGCTCGCCAAACTAAAACTTGAAGGCACGTCTGTCCGATGGTAGTTTACCCCTTTTGCAGTCTGGATGGTCAATTTTACGAACAAAAGTATACTTTAGGAACTTTGGTTTGCTAGAAGAGTATTCTCAGGTATAAATTTAACCCTTTTTCGGGCCTGAGGGACTAAATTTACAAAAAATGAACATTCTACTTGGTTTTGGTTTATCACATTTTTTGGGCCTTGGAGATTACTTACGAAAAAGGAACTCCCATGAAGTCCATAGTTAAGCTCTTTTTAGACTCCCTAAAATTGAAAAGATCATCGAGTGACCTTGTTCCTTCACACTCATTAAATTGGTCCAGAAGAACATCTATTGGCATGAGTTTACCCCTTTTTCTGACCTGTAGATTATGGAGGAAAAAGGTACACTTCGGGATATTCGTCTCGCCGGGAAAGTTCTCCTCAATAAATTTTATACTTTTTCGGGCTAAGGAGACTAAATCTAGAAAAAGGCAGTTAGTCCATAGTTAATCTCTTTTCAGACTCCTTAAAATTGAAAAAGATTTCTGAGTGATCTTGTATTTGTCACACTCGTTAAAATGGTTTTGAATAGATGTCTTTTCGGTGCTAGTTTACCCATTTTTCAATCCGACTAGACTATTTCCGAAAAAGGTACCCAATGGAGTCTTCTTTTACGTTTTTTCAGACTCTCTAAAAATGAAAAAACTATCGACCTTACCTTCTCTGGGCTCATTAAAATTACATTTAAGGGGGTTTCATTGTGTCTTTCTAACCGCATTTGCATCTCTGCATCTTTGGCCTAATGGTGGCTCCATGTTTCTCTCAACTGAACCTTTGAAGCATGCCTTATACGCAAGCCTTGTAGCACTTTGCCTCTGCAACCTGACACCTTGACCCATGCAGGAATTTTCCTTGAGTGTCTTTTTCCTGCACATGTCTCCTTTCTCTGAGAATTAGTGTGTTCCTTGTGCCTGGAACTAGTATGCTTGCTTGCGACACTCGTTCCTCCTTTGTAACATAGAATTATTTTGTTATTTTTCAAGATCTTTANAGGGGATGGGAAATACATATTATTTTTTGGCAACACAGTGAGTCTCCCTTGGACAAATAACATCCTTATGTTTGTTCGTCAAGATTTGGGATCTAATACGACCTTAGGAATTTGTTCTCGCTACATAGATTTGTGTCCTCCTCCGTTTGGTTACTCTTCCAAACACATGGAGAGTTTGTGTTACCTCCTGCATCGTGAACTTATGTCAATGTCATGCTGCTTGAGTCTGATCATCTTTCGTGCTCTTTTCCAAGGGAATTTTCACCCAAAATAAGTCGGCCTTTCTACATTTTGTCTCTTGAACTCATGCCCGGCCATCCCAAAAGTTCAATAAACTCCTTTCTCAAAATTAATGGAGTTCTCTGCTTGATCATCGATATCCTCTTGTCTTTTCTCGACGAGCCATCGAAGACCTTTGGGTAGTGAATTCATACACTCACATTGCACTCCTACATGAGGTTTTAAGATCTTGAAGTTGTTTCTCGAGCTATGAATACTTCATCTCCATCCATCAGGCGTTGTTGGCTTTTTGAAGATGGATACGATACTTGTATATCTTTGATTTTGAGAAGTAGATCCGTTGTCTATTGCTCACAGCTACACTTTATATAGTTATATGACATGGATATGCAGTGTATTTGATTGGAAGCCATGATTTATTTCATCTCGAGCATGGGTATGCCCACCTCAAACAGACAATTGTTATTTTTGCAAATGGCACCTCCTGAACTCTGGTATCGGGCTCACTCGTTTCTTACATTGGAGAAGATTTTGTAATGTATTTCAGCCAGCAGATGCTCTTCTGACCTCACACATTAGGGGGCATCTTTTATAACCCTAAATTTCTCTACACATCCATACCTGGCATTTGGCCCTTTTACTTTCATTTTTTGCCAAGCCATCACTGAGTTGTTCTTCTAAAAACCCCATTTTTTGAAGATGTACGTGCCCTGCACCAATATTGCCTACATACATACATTTGTTGCACCACTACAACCTGTGTGCGTACGCATGTTGCACCACTACAGCCCGTGTATACTTGCAAAATTTGCAAAAAATAAAAAGTTGCAAGGAATTCGTTGAGATTACGAGCTAATGGGGTAGTTTCCCAACTGATCCACCACCTATAGCCTGTCACCCAACCGAATATCCATCCTTTTGTCATATAAAAGGAGGTGTTGGGGTATCATTCCATATCTATACATAAGAATAATGAAACTCTACTCGTTTCACATCCCCTCCTTGCCCCAAGTAATTGCAGCTCTTTTGTGAGAATTGACTTAGAATTCCCCAATTTTCCCTTCCTCCTCCATCAAAAACCCATTCACTTCCCAAGAAGAGATATGAAGGTTGTGAGGAGAATCCATACAGAGGTGCACTTGGATCTTGGTGAAGAGGATCCCGGGCCAGGTTCATGGAGCAGTATCTGGATTTGGTTGTAAAAGGTATAATCATTGAATTATCAATAAAAGAAGTACTTTTCCTGTCCCAAATCATGGCATATTGAATGTCTTTAATGGTTTATGTCTTGATATTATAACATCTAACCATTATTTGTATATGAATTGCATGCTTGTAGATTTTTGCTTGTCTGTATTTGAATGCAGGCTAGCCTTGGGAGGAGGCGTGTAGTTAGTGAAGATTTCAAGCACGAGAGGATCATCACCAGACGCGGAGTAGAGGTACAGTTACCCGATCCTTCTCAACTTTTCTTTTCTTATATGAGTATGGGGTATTTTTGGGGTAGTTAGAGAAGTAGTTGAATTTTAGACGGTTGTGATCTACCTACATTATGAACCCTAGTGTAGTCTTAAGGGGGGTTGTTCCTACTAGCAGAGACCATAAGGGGTTGTAGCCTCCTTCTGGTTGTAGCCAGAGAATTGGGGAGTTGTATCTTCCCTTAGGTTGTATCCCGATAAATTAGGGATTTGGAGCCTCCTTCCATTTGCATCTAGAAAACAAAGGAAGTTGGTGCTTCCAATGAATGTAATTCTTAAAGACATATAAAAAAAAGCATTTTGYGGTTTTCTCCCACTTTGGGTTTCCACATAAAAACAYTGGTGTACTGTGTATGTGTATGATTGCTCATTTGTTCATTGTTTATTTACTTTGCAACTATTGGATGATAATTCTACATTGATATAACACTTGCATATTGTGGTTAAAAAGGATTGAATTTCTCTATTACTGATTCACCCCCCCTCTTAGTAATCCAACATAATACTCTCTAGTACCTAGTTAATCGGGTAGTGTAGCTAATGGTACAATCAAGCCTCCTTAGTTGGTTCTTTGAGATATTGGGTTGAGCACTACTATTCAACCCCGCATGTATATCAAAGAGATATAGCACAGGGGAAACTCTTTTCTATAGGAACCCTAAAAACCCTAACCCTTGGGAAAGGAACAAAACAAAACAAAAACAGAGAGACACTTTTTTCATGCAACCCTACCTCCTACATCTAGGTTGCAAAATTCCCACACAATTTTTCATGTGAACAATTTGGGAATTATGTCACGGTAGTATTCTTCGGGCCAAAGTATAGTATAACGGTCCCATAGACAAACTTATTTGGGACCTATTATATTGGATTCCTCCCTTCTCCTTGAATACCATGGTACTTATCACTTATAATCCTTTTTTTTTTCCGTGGAATCACCCACCATTCCCATCACCCTTATTTTCCACCTACCCCATTGGATTCCTCTCTTTTCCCCACCCACCATAGTACCCCTCACCTGTAACCCTTTTTTATGTGTAGACCCACTTGTCCATTTTTCTCCTATTCACAAATGGCTCTCACCCGCAATCAAGAACTCACTACCTTGATCATAGACAATAACCAAAACAAGCAGGACATCAAGAAAATCAATTCCAACCTTAGCTCCCTCAATTACTTCATTTGGACGCTCAAGGACCAATATGCCACCATCAAAGAAAAACTCGACAAATTGATGAACCAATCCCTGAAATGAAGATGCAAACTCTTCCCATTTGCAATCCATTCATTCCAACCACCTTCATACCGAGTTACATCTTCCTAGAATTGAGGTGAACAAATTTGATGGCTTGGATCCCACGGGCTAGGACACTCAAATGGAAGATTATTTATCCTTGCATTGAATTACTGATGATTTGGCCAAACTTCATTACATTTTCTTCTATTTGGATCATGAATGCTAGAAATGGTGGCAATGACATAAAAATCCATGCCAAGGGTATGTTGCTTGGACACAGTTTGTTGCCAATCTTTATGAATTCTTTGAAACCAACACCCACCATTTGGACCATTTGACCAAGTTGAAACAATATGACTTAGTGGAAGACTTTATGTTCGCCTTTGAGCACTTGGCTTTCAGACATGGGGTCTTCACTAAATGAAATTATGACATAACACATGTGATTGTGGAATATTAAATGATACCCTTAATTTCACTAGATATTGATAAATACCTCCAAAAATCCTTTTGTTGAAACCCCCTTCCAATACATCTTTCCAATACAATAAACCCCTATTTTTACTAGATACCCCATTTTATACCTCCCAATACCTATAAACCTTCGGATACCCACATTTCCCCCCC
>SNQJ01S0029595.1:7861-18316 GCA_010110895.2 Picea sitchensis | reverse complement strand
CCCAATACCTACAATATATTGACTCTATTTTTCACTATTAAAAAAAACCCTTTATGAATGAACGTGATAATATATTGGTCAACAATGTGAATCCCCCATGCTTTCAAAACAGAGGGCATGTTAGATGTCTTCTTCAAGGAATGCTTTATCGGTGTCCTGAAGGATGAAATCTAATTCCAAGTCCCAATGGATCACCCCCAAACTTGGTTGGAAGCTACTAAATGATCCATGGAAGCACAACAATTTGTCTCCTCCCAAAACAAAAAAACCCTCCTTTATTCCTTGCTCTAGACCCACCAATCCCACCCCTCCTACCACTCCTCTCAAGATCCATAAATTAACTAGGGAAGAAATTGATGGACACAAACTTAAGGGTCTTTGCTATAATTATGATGACAAATATTTTCTAGGGCACAAGTGTAAGGAACATAAGATTTTCATGACCATTTTTTAGGATGTTTCTGACAAGGATGTTGATTTTTCCCCTATGGAAGAGATACCCCAAGAAAATGATCTTACTCATCCCTCTGATCCACCAAAAGTTGAATCAATGATTTCACTGAACTCCCTCACTGGCTTCTCTAATCCTCCAACCCTCATGTTATTTGGCTACATTGAGCATAGGAAAGTCATAATCCTAGTTGATAGTGGTAGCATCCATGATTCTATTCATTGTTGCATTGCCCAAAAAATCAATTGCTATATCCATGTAGTGAACAATTTTCAAATCATGATTTACAATGGCAGTTCCATGAAATGTGGGGAGTGTTATGAAAATGTGTGCCTACAAATTGGTGAGTATCAATTGAAATCTCACATGTTTTCTATTGACATGGGAAGTTGTGACATTATGCTTGGTGTTGAATGGTTATGCAATCCCGAACCCATCACCATGGATTTTAAGGACTCAACCATGCAATTCCAACAAGAGGGACAATAATATAAGTTCCAAGGCATCACAACAGGCTCCCATGATATCATTAGTTTCCACCGAATGGAAAATCTACTAAAAAAACGTCAATCTAGCATTATTTCCCAACTCGGTCCAATTCAAGCCATTGAGACACCCTTTGTGCATCTCGACCTCCATTCTATACTCTCCCAACACCAAGCTATGTTTAACACTCCCCATGGACTCCTCCCTTCCCATGAAACCCGTGATCATTCCATTCCTCTAGTACCAGGCAGTCTTCCTCCCAAGGACATGATGATGATGATGATCTCCAGTCTTAGGTCTTGAAGCTTGGCAGAGCCCAACGAAGATCCTCCTTAACCAAGGGAAGTATGAAGTTGAAATATTGAAGAGATTTGACATGTTGGAATGCAAATCCATGATCACACCCATGGAAACGAATTTAAAGATCATGGTTGATACCTCATCAGATTTGGTTGATGCTACTCTATACAGATAGATTATTGGATCGTTGATGTATCTGACGAATAACATG
This sequence comes from Picea sitchensis, assembly GCA_010110895.2. Classification (NCBI taxonomy): domain Eukaryota; kingdom Viridiplantae; phylum Streptophyta; class Pinopsida; order Pinales; family Pinaceae; genus Picea; species Picea sitchensis. Next base: position 16,868 of record SNQJ01S0029595.1, on the reverse strand, counting down.
CCATATATATTCTTTTTTTTAACACACTAAGTCAGTATGTGGTGGAGCCTGCACATGTTCACATTGTAGCTGCAAAGCATGTGATGAGATACCTTAAGGGTATGTTGGATTATGGTCTCTGTTATACTGGAGATCATGACTTCAGACTATATGGTTATACTAATTCATATTGGGTTGGAACTACTTCAGAGAAAAAGATCACTTCATGATGTTGTTTCAGTTTGGGGTCAGCCATGACTTCATGGAAAAGCAGGAAGAAATCTAGTATTTCTCCCAACACAACAGAAGCAGAGTAAATTGCAGCATCTTTTGTGAGTTATGAAGCCATATGGCTTCGGAAGTTGTTGACAGGTCTGTTCGATCAAGAGATGGAAGCCACCATGATTCTATGTGATAACCAAAGTTGTATAAAGATGATGGAGAACCTAGTGTTCCATGATAAGTCAAAGAACATAGAGATCCAACACCACTACATTCGTGATATGGTGCAGAGGGGATATGTAAAGCTCCAATATGTTGGCACATGTGAGCATGTTTCATATGTGTTGAATAAGCCTCTATCTCATGTGAACTTTGAGTACTTCCATGACAAGCTTGGTATTATCTGAAAGGACCTCCTTCGAAAGGGGGAGTGATGTTGATGATACTATGGTATCTTGACCAACAAGGAGTAGCTTCGTTAGGATTTTATATCCTAGGGGACTGATCATCCCTGGGAAAATCCCGAAGTTCTGGTAAGGATGGTCTCTCAGAGTACCTGTGCATGTATATGTCATTTCTGGTCAATACTGGTAGCTCAGTTAGGATTTTACATCCTAGGGAATCTTATGATTCCTGGGAAGATCTCGAAGGTCCGGTAAGGATGGTCTGTCAGAGTACCACTGATGTTGTTGTTGAAGCACCTGTCTCATTCTATTGCCACGTGTTGATGATGATGTTCCAGCTTCATGTTGTTGATGATGATGTTCCAACTTCGTGTTGTTGATAATGTTGTTCCAGCTTCGTGATGTTGATGATGTTGTTCCAACTCCATGTTGTTGATATTGTTGTTCCAGCTTCGTGCTATTGATGTTGATGTTCCAAATTCATGTTGATGATGATGATGATGTTACTCCAACTCCATGTTGTAAACGATGATGATATTGATGATGAAAAAAATTCCAATGATTTATATAGATCTGTGAGTCAGTGTTTCAGATGTTGATGATGATGTTTCCCTCTCCTTCTCTTGATGATGTTGTATTGAGTCATGTCAGTAGAGTACCCTTCTCATTAATGGGAAGTGTTGAAATATTGTAACTTCGAAGAATATTCTAATTATATTTGAGTTATTATTGTATAGATCAAATCCCCTTTTGTGGATTGATCAAGTTAGGTCTTGTATAAGATCAAATCCCCTTTTGTAGATTGCTCAACATGTATTTGTATGGTGGTATTTGTAAAGTCGGCTCGTCGTAATTATAAAGTGTTTTTAGCCACTTCTAGGAGAAGTCGACTCCACCAAGTGAAGAGACAGAACCCTAGTGTCACCTCACAACTTGTATTTATATGTGAGGATGGTGTCTCATTTGAACACACTCACTCATTCATGTAGTGTGCATATCTTGAAGGCAGTTGTAGTTGCAGGAATAAGTCTAACGAATGAGAAGAGAGACACATGCTTGGTCTTGGTCTATCTTTGGTTTTTTGGTCTTAGTCTTGGCATTGTATTGGCAATCTATTATTGAGGAAGTTTTGTTGGGTTTTCTTCCCCATGAGGGTTTCCCAAGATAAAATGTTGTGTACCTTGTGATCATGTTTATTTCAGTGATCCTCTTTATACCGTTGTTTTGGAAATGCATTGAATGCTCATGAAATTTGAAAATAACCTAATAACAACAGTAAAAACTTAAGAAATGGCTTATGTCAATGTCATTGCACTAATAATCAAGATAATCTACAGCCTCATATGATATAGATGATATTACATGGGTAAAGTCTAAAAAAGTAATACTTATGGCAACTAATAATAGTAATACAACATGAATAAAAATACTGTAAATAAGATTTATCAGTGCAAAGAATATGCAAATGAATTTTATCAGTGCTTAACAGTTTTGGGTTAAGAATAGCCTTAACCGTTCAATACCAATACCATGGAAGGTAGGTTTGCTTAATATCTAGTCTTAACCATTATCAGCATGCTTAACAGTTTTTGGGTTAAAACTAGCGTTAACCATTTAATACCATGGAAGGTACGTCTGCTTAATATCTAGTCTTAACCATTCAATACTATGGGAGGTAGGTTAAAGTAGATTATTTAAAGTCCAAAGTTACAAATATGATTTTCGAGGTTGGAGCAGATGGAAAAAACAAGCACAAAAAGCATACAGAAGAACACATTGTAGCAGGCATTTCAGTTCTGTCTTTGTGCAATGTAATCTGCAAGACCCAACAGAGGTGCAGCCTTAGTTGGGTTGAAGAAAGATAACTCCTCCTTAGCTTTTCCCAACAATTCATCAGCAAACTCCTTTGCTTTCTCCAAACCCATGAGCTTGGGATAAGTGGCCTTATCACTAAGCAAATCCTTTGCTGCAGTCTTACCCAATTCTTCTGATGATTTCGTGACATCGAGAATGTCATCCACAACCTGAAACAGAAGCCCCACGCAACGGGCATACTTTCGAACTCTCTCAATCTCATCATCAGAAGCACCACCGATGATCGCCCCACTAGCAACGGAGCACTCCAAGAGCACTGCAGTCTTGTGAATGTGAATCCATTCCAGAGTCTCAAGGCCAACAGAAGGATTCCCCTGACTGGTAATATCAGCAACCTGCCCACCTGCAACCCCTTCAGAGCCTATTGCTCTACCCAATTCAGATACCACCCTCAAAACCCTATCAGACTCCACAGTCTTGCTTGTGGACACTGCAATGTGCTCAAATGCAAATGAAAGAAGAGCATCCCCCGCAAGAACAGCAGTGCCTTCACCGAAGACCTTGTGGTTTGTAGGCTTACCTCGGCGTAAATCATCATTGTCCATGGGAGGCAAGTCATCATGAATCAAAGACATTGTGTGGATAATTTCCATTGCACAGGCAGTTGGCATGGCGAGCTCCTCGCTCCCTCCCACAAGCTCACATGCTGCAATGCACAGAATAGGACGAACTCGCTTCCCTCCTGCTAGAAGAGAATACCTCATAGCTTCATGTATTTTTTCAGGATAACGAAGTGGGACAGCCCTGTCCAGTGCCTCATTCACTGACATTGCCTTGGAACGCATGTACTCCTTGAAATCAAATTCAGTGACCTTCTCCTTTACTTGTTCAGACAAATTGGCCAACTGGGCATTTGTGTTTGAGCATCTGAGTGATGATACCAGATGTCTATATGCCGATAACTCCCTCTTTAAATGCCCTTGGAAGCCACCAGAAGACCACAATGAGGTTGAAAGTCCACGAAAACGCCTTGATTGGATAGAAACTCTCTTCAAATTACATTCCTGAGAAACAATATTCATAAAATGCAGGCAATGGCAGCTAGGTGCCATACTACTGTAAGCCATATCTTTGTTTTATTTATAAACTATAGTTGATTGGTTCCTGCTATCAACTGTAAGAAAAAGCAGAAAATCAAAATGGGAAATATATAGAAAATTTTGAATGCAATAGAAAAATACATGCTGCTTTCACATCCATATTAATAGAAAAAACCAACTTGATATAACAACCAACTGCTTACACAGGCACTTGAATTCTGTATATCAGGTAGAAAAAGAGGATCTGACCTGCTGATACTAATAATGGCTGTTGGATCGAACACCACACAGTGGAAAAGGAAGAGCTGACCTGGTGATACTAATAATGGTTGTTGGATCAAACACGACACGCACACATCTGAATGCAGAAAAGGAGAATATGGTTGCCTGCTCGTCTTTGGCTCTGTGTGGTTTGCTTTAAGAGGGAGCTTGGGATAAAATGCGCTTCACAAAAGACAAAGGTTGTAGATACCACGAGAACAATCCTTGTTATGAAATAAATGCTCGTGTAAGGACAATTCCCATCATTGACTCTTGCATACTATATCTTCAAAATGGTATCTACAGACTTTGTCCTCACTTCCAAGGAACAGGCATGGCATTGCAAACATGCATCGTATTGAAAACACGCTTTAAATGCACTCGCATCTCCGTTGTGAATAATAATATTTTTTTCAAGGAACAGGCATGGTATTGCAAACACGCCTTAAACGCACTCTTAAAAAAAATTAGAATGTATCAGTTGTGAATAATAATATTTTTTTTTGGTGTTTTCTAATTGTTTTTATTTTCTTAGTTGGAATTTGGTAACATAAATCCACACCAAATTACATATTTCTATTATTTAAATTGTATTTTTGAATGCAGAAATGGATTCACCCTGCTGAAAACGCTATGAAGAACTTAAATAATACAGATTTAACCATTCAAATCTGTAGATCCAATAATATTTTGCTGGATTTGGAGAAAATATCCCCAAATGTTTTTATAAGTTGGTGGATTTATTTCATTAGATTTAAAAAATAGAGATGTAAATTTCTCAATATTCTTATAATTAAGTTAGATTTGAAATAATAATATGATGATGATGGTTAACTTAAGAGATAACTTGGATTTCTTTAAAAGAATTAGGAGAAGCTTTCCAAGATCATTATAGTTTTGATGACTTACAAGGTTAGAAAGGTCTTGTTTAAAAAGCCATGGAGCACTTAAATTATACAATTTTAACCATTCAAATATGTAGATCCAACAATATCTTTCGGATTTAGGGGAAATATCCTGTGATGTTTTTATAAGTTGGTGGATTTATTTTCATTAGATTTCAAAAGTAGAGATGTAAATTTCTCAATATTCTTATAATTAAGTTAGATTTGAAATAATAATATGATGATGATGGTTAACTTAAGAGATAAGAGATAACTTGGATTTCTTTAAAAGAATTAGGGGAAGCTTTCCAAGATCACTATAGTTTTGATGACTTACAAGGTTAGAAAGATGGCTATTGTGATAGATATTTTGAAATTGAGATCTAATTCCAAGGTACAGGAATGGTATTGCAAACACCCTTTAAATGCATTTTTTGGCCTTGTCTAATTGTTCTAGGTTTTTATCTTCCTCGTCTCAATTTGGCAACATAAATCTGCATCAACATAAATCCTCACCAAATCACAACTTTTTGTATTCAAATCTGTAGATCCAACGATATCTTTCAGATTTGGTGGAAATATCCCCTGATGTTTTTATAAGTTGGTGGATTTATTTTCATTAGATTTGATAAATAGAGATGTAAATTTCTTAATATTCTTTTTTTTTTTAAATAAAAAAGGGTAAACCCTGCTATATTAAAGAGGCAAAACACTTTTGCAAAATGTACAGAGAAGTATGCCTGGAGTTACCAAAACTGCTGCCGATAACTGGAAACTAGCATAGGTAAAACAGAGTAGCATGATAAAACCTAGAACCAAGTAGCATGATAAAACTTAAATACTGTAGCATCTGTCCTGCCCGAAGGAAACCAGGACAGATGTCTACAGTCCAAATATACATAAAACAGTAACAAAGTAAACTAGGAACCAAGAGCATAAAAACCTAGGTGCCAGGTGGCATGTCGACCTCGTCCTGCTGCCACGTGAACCCAGTCGGGATGGCAAAAGCTTGCGTGCAGAGGGGGCATTTCCGCTTAGCTGGTGCGTTGGAGAAAGCATCAAAGAGCATGTCCATACTCTGTCCCATGGTGCAGGCCCGATGCTCCAGGTCAGACAAGTGGCCACGAAGGTCAAACACAAGAGCCAGGTGTTCGTCCCAGAGGAGAGACCCATGCAAGCTGCCACCCACATCCACCGAGCCCGTCGCTCCTCCCAAACCAACGTCGAACTCTCGCTGCTCCACAGCCACCTTTGCACACGTCGTTCCTGCATCCTTCGCCTGAGTGTCACAGCTGCAGACAGTGTCATCACCAGGCCAGGGAATTTCTTCCACAATGCAGCTGGGGATGTAGTCGTCCTGTGCCAGAACGGGAGTGTGTTTCTCCTGAAGAATCACCTCAGTGGCGCGGTTCTTTTCCACTATAGTCAAGTCCCCCATGAACGGGTCTTCAACCACAACGCAGGGTGGGAACTCCTCCTCCGCTCCAGCATCCTGCCCATCTTCCTGGATATTATTCTTAGTGTCACGACTGCAACCGGCTCTTGGCTCGGCTATGGTGGCGAGGAGCGCCCGCTTCTCTACCCTTGCTTTTTTCCTTATGATGGAGGTCGCCATGGCCAAGGCTCGCTCCAGCTGCTCTCTCCGACGCCTCTGTGCTTTGCGATCATCCCAGGCCACGCCACGGCGAGGTCTTCCTCTTTTCCTAGCCATGGGGAGAGAGCAGAGCGAATACAGTAAGAGGTAGGTGAGCCAGGAAGAAAGTGAATTTAGTTGCAGGGTGCGAGCAGGCTTAACCTGTCTCGTTTCAAACAGAGAAAGAAACATCGAAAAAGCTGAGAATCTGAGCGCGAAAAGAGTTGGGCTGCACCAGAGCAAACCAACGAGAATTAGAGCCGAGGCAGGTGCAACCCTGCTCTGTCCGGACATGAAGAAATTCATATAGCCAGGAGCCGAAACCAATTGCCCACATATAACCTCGCCCATCCTGAGTGCGCTGTGAATGTTAATGCGCGTGCGAGGGAGGAGTACATTCATCCTGTGTTTGCTGCAGAGGCCGTCCCCCATCGTTAATGTTGGCTTGTGGGTGGCGACCCTCGGCATTTAAGCCCAGGCCGAGTGCACCCCCAGCTGTCACCACATGGCCGCATGGCACCCCATCCGGGGCAAATTTCTTAATATTCTTACAATTAACTTAGATTTGAAATAATAAGATGATGATGATGGTTAACCTAAGAGATAAGAGATAACTTGGATTTCTTTAAAATTATTAGGGGAATCTTTCCAATATCACTATAGTTTTGATGACTTACAAGGTTAGAAAGGTGGGTATTGTGATAGATATTTTGAAATTGAGATCTAATTCCAAGGGACTAGTATTGAAAACACGCTTTAAATGCCATATTTTGAAATTGAGATCTAATTCCCAGGGACAAGAATGGTATTGCAAACACCCTTTAAATGCACTCGCAAGTCTAGATTGTGAATAATATTGTTTTTTGGCCCTGTCTAATTGTTCTAAGTTTTTATCTTCTTCGTCTGAATTTGACAACATAAATCCGCACCAACATAAATTGTTCTACGTTTTTATCTTCCTCATCTAAATTTGGCAACATAAATCTGCACCAACATAAATTGTTCTCTTATCTTCCTCGTCTGAATTTGGCAACACAAATCCGCACCAACATAAATTTGCACCAAATCACAACTTTAAGTTATTTAAATTGCATTTCTGAATGCAGAAATGGATTCAACTAATGGATTCAAAAATGTTTCTATAAGTTGGTGGATTTATTTTCATTAGATTTAAAAAATAGAGATGTAAATTTCTTAATATTCTTATAATTAAGTTAGATTTGAAATAATAATATGATGATGATGGTTAACCTAAGAGATAAGAGATAGCTTGGATTTCTTTAAAAGAATTAGGGGAATCTTTCCAAGATCACGATAGTTTTGATGGCTTACAAGGTTAGAAAAGTCGGTGTGATAGATATTTTGAAATTGAGATCTAATTCCAAGGGACAATAATGGTATTACAAACATGATTTAAATGCACTCACATGTCTCGGTTGTGAATAATAATATTTTTGGCGTTGTCTAATTGTTCTACTCGTCGGAAGTTGGCAACATAAATCCGCGCCAAATCACAACTTTTTTTTATTTAAATTGCATTTTTGAATGCAGAAATGGATTCATCATGCTGAAAAATCCATGGAGCACTTAAATTATACAAATTTAACCATTCAAATTTGTAGATCCAACAATATCTTTCCGATTTTGGGAAAATATCCTCTGTGTTTTTAATAAGTTGGCGATGTAAATTTCTTAATATTCTTATAATTAAGTTAGATTTGAAATAATAATATGATGATGATGGTTAACTTAATAGATAAAAGATAACTTGGATTTGTTTAAAATAATTAGGGAAAGCTTTCTAAAATCACTATAGTTTTGATAACTTACAAGGTTAGAAAGCTCGATATTGTGATAGATATTTTGAACTCACAGTGAAAGTGTTTTTTGTCTTCAATTCTCTTGGTGTCACAAAGGTTATGTTAATGTTTATGCCATTATTATAGTTCTTTGCATTTCAATAGATAAGACCAACATAAGAACAACATCACTGAGAAGTACACATTCACAAGAGACACAACATTTATCCCGGGAAACCCTCTAGGGGAACAAAACCCAGCAAAAACTTCCTTATCATAAATTGCCAATACAATGTTCAAGAGATAATTGAAACCAATACAGATAGTCCTCTCCAAAAGATGCGCCACTCTTCTCCCTCTCTCCAACTGGTAATTGCAGCTTGCCTCATAAGAGAATGAGCAAGTGAGTGTGTGATAAAGTGAGGCGCTAGCCTCCATATATATACAAGACTGGCACGTGTGAAAGGGTTTCACTGGTAGGTCTGTTACCCATGATTTTGGTCATCATGATGATGTATTGATGATGGTGTATTCAGGCTCTTCATTAGAACTTTTTCCTGAGAAAAGTTACCTTCATCTCTTTCCAGAAATCACATTTTTTAGGACTGCTCGTAGGTTGCTAGTATATTTGCCTGCGAGAATGCATGATTCTCGCAGGCTGCTTTAAGCCAGGGTGCGAGAAGTTCGCATTGTGTTGTATTGCTAGGGTTTGAACTCTTTCTAAAGAAGGGAAAAAGATGAATTCTCGAAGCATCTAGAAGGGAATCTTCTAGAAGGATGAGATGGCATTCGAATGGTTATCTTAGTACTGGATTCCCAGATATTTTGGGATCATTCTTATCCAAGTAACTAATTCATTCTCTCCTATATATTGAGGGAGTTCTCATGGAAAAGGTTAGAAGCAAACAAG
>SNQJ01S0029594.1:112003-155445 GCA_010110895.2 Picea sitchensis | reverse complement strand
CCCTCCAAAATTTCCTCCCAATTTTTCACTCATTTTCCCTTAAAAATTAAAAACAATTTTACTCTTTTATTTTGTTATTTACATGTTAAATACAATATTTATCATGTTTATTTATTTATCCCACATTTATTAAACATATTGATGAACCATATAATTTTAGGTATATATGTAGAAAATATACCTAATTTTTATTTATCGCACATTCATTATACTAACAGTAATTTATATCATCTATGTTATATATACATAGTCTTGTTTTATTTTTTTACATTGTTTTTTATCTTGGGCAGTATTTGTTAAGAAGACATTCGAGGGGAATCTAGCATTTAAGAGGTTAGTTATTTTTTAAATTCTTACCATTTACCAAAACAACAATTATAAGATTATCTTTGAATCACATAATAAATTTTCATGCGAAAATTAAAAAACCTTAAATTTGTTTAGATGTTTTCTACTTTTTTCTAAAAGATACCCAAATTTTTAGAAAGATTGAGACTTTTGTCAAAAAATCTTAACAAAATCCTTAAGAGTTTTTGAAAAACAAAAATAAAGAAAAACTCAAATTTAGGTATAGTTTTTAAATTTGTTTTATCTTTTTTATTGTTTTTTACTTAAATTTTATTATTTTTGGCCCATGGTGGTTACTAGGACATGTCCGTGACTTAGCCACGAGGGCGATGGGGAAATGCCTGACATTGCTCCATTCTCCCCACGACTAAGGAATAGTCTTATGACTGTGACTTGGCTGCGGGGGGCTAGCCCCGTGGCCAAGTCATTAGCATGCTCACGGCTTGGCCACAGGGCAGGGGCGATGCCCGATATTTCCCCGGGGGGGTTGGGGTGATTCCCAACATCGCCCCATCCCCCACATTCCTGGCATAAGCCCAATAATTCCATGGGTTAAATGTTTTTACATATGGGTAATTTTTATTTTTATTTTTAAATTAGTTTTTGTATTCAATGTTGTTTTTTTTAGTTTATTATAATGTGAAAGGCTTTTTTTTTTTATCTTATTATAGGAAAATGGCAGGAAAGAGATTCTCTATGAATATATCTGGATCACGACCTGCAATAATGGCATCCAAAAATTCAACTAGAACCTCCATGAATGTTAGGAAACAAAATGATAGCATAACACCTGAGCTATCAAAGGCAATGAAGAATGTGTTGAGAACTCAACACACCATAAAAATCCTATGTCAATTTTTACTTTTTGGGTACCACTTGATCTTTTCACTGTCTGATTCGACTTAATTTTGAAAAATGTTTGGATTTTCTTATTATCTCTACTCTCATTAGCTTTCCAAGTCTATTTGAACTTATGAAATCCCATGTCTTGAATAAGCCTTAATGCCTAAATAAAGAATCAAAAAAGCCAAAACACTTCACCCGACACACTTAGATTCAGCATCGGAAGGTATTCAAAGAGGGAAATGTGTCTCTTGAGAAACCTCAGTCACGGAGCTTCGATCTCAATCGACATCGGCAAAAGGAATTTTTTGTTTGCGCCAAAGTTTTGCTTAAGGATAACGTCGATAGTCGATTCCTCTTCAACATCGGTAAGAGATGAGGGGAATAGACATTAATGAAGAAAGAAATGATATCACCAATAATCGATACCTGACACGCTCACCGGAATCGAGGAAGACTTAAAAATATCGCAGCGAACATTCTGACCAAGATAAATAATTTCCTTGATCGTCGATCCCCGATGCATTTCAACATCGAGACTTTTTCGAGGAAGCTGATCCAAAGATAAACACGTGATAGGTTTATCCCCGATTTCCGACCCCCGATACCTCTTCGACATCAGTGATATAAGGTATGATTTAAAAATGAATAACTTAATGAAATCCCTGACTTCGATTAATACACATGGATTAGGCCACCTATATTCAACGCCATGTGTCTGTGCCATATTGGAGAACCGTACAGTCTAGTTTTTCCCTGAGTCATTTATTTTGGTCCCCTAAGTCCAAGTCACACCTCCAAGTCAACTTTTCCATGAAAACATTGTACAATGATATTGATCAACGTCAGAGCATTTTCAAGCGACATCAACGAAAAAGTTCATAGCACTTCCCCAATCCCCGATCCACCAACTAAGAAAGAGACACGATGGGACATTTTAACGTTGGATACAATTAGATTTTGAGCATTTAATGGGATAATTAATACCAAATCCCAAATTATTTTCTACCTCATGCACCAATCAAAATAGTCGATTAAAATCACTGATAGACCACATCACCCCCATGCTTCTGTCGTCAACCCACGATGAATTTAAGTTGCAGAGATTCGGCAAAATATTTGTTTAAATAGCACTCATCGCCTGAATTGAATGGTTGATGTGACACAATAAGTTCTCCACTAGTTTAAATTCTCTTGAGTCGTGGTAAGAAGAATCTTTCTGCACACAAGGAAATTCAGAGAATACGGAGAGACAAGACAAGACAAGCAATTCAAAATTTGCAAAGATCCCGTGAGTATCAAATAACCAGGTTTAACGAGCTTACAGGTATGTATCCAAGTCTGTGGATTTTACATGTTTTTTACTTGATTTGGTTCTTTACACAGTATCTAAAGGATTATTTTTTATTATAGGAACGATGCCTCCAAGAAAGCCGACCACTAGACGATCGTCGAGGGCATCGAAGCTAAAAGAATGAGATTTAGGTGAAGGCTCCTCTCTAGGGGTCGCAAGACAATTGGAATACATGCAAACACCAGAGCCTGTCATCAAAACATCGAAGAAGAAGGATTTCATCCAGCCTTCGACCTTTGGAGATACAAAGGCGATCATGGGGACCAAGGTGACACTCCCACATTGGGGATGTCTCTTTAAAAATATCAGCCGGGAGGAATACCCATAATATATACCACATAGTGACCCATTTGTGAGAGCGCTCGACGATGAGGTGTTCTCGAACATCCGATGGTCGTACCTGCATATGGTGGCAAGCAGAACCCCTGTTTTTCCCTATATAGAACTTTTGAAGTGGCTCATTGACCATACAGAGACACATAAGTGTTTGATCAATGATGATAATGGTGGTTGTGTTGGATTGTTCTTACCGGTTGTGGTTGTGAAAGTCCAGAAGTATTACAAGCTTAGAGACCCCGAGGAGCGACTGAACAGATATTTTGTCGTAAAATTCTATGAGTGCCATGACACTAGCCGGGTGATGGCCTCATGGTGGAGGGAAGACAAGAAATACACAAACCGGAGCACTGGCTGGTATCAAATGACCAACTTAAGTGAGCCATACATCTACTTGATGGCTCTCATCTGTCGATTATATGGAAAAAAGGATTGCTCCATATTTTCAGAGGCATGGATGCCCTTATCTTACACAGTGGAAATTTTGGGGAGTGGCTTCAACTCGAGAGACATCATTTCTAAAAAACTGAGCATCTGCATACAATATGCTCAAACGTTGAAGGAAGGAGAGACACCAACCTTCTACATGGCTTCATATTTACTTGATGTCATGTGCGCCAGAAACATTTTCGCTGACATGAACCTAAGATGGCACGTCATGGAGCTCCTGGTCCACCTATATTTCAACATCCTATGGGAGAATAGGTACAATAAATATTACTCCCTCATATGCAATGAATTCATCTCATGTATTTATTTCATTCTTTTTAAGAAAGAATGCTTGAGACTATCGGTTGTGACAAAAAAGATGATATCAAAAGTAGGCCACTGGTATTTAGATGACCATGATACCTACATCAGGGTGTCTGGGGCTACTGTTGCACCACACCTCCTACCAGCGTATGTCCCTCACCAGATTGTAGTAGGGGAGATATGTTACCAAACCATCCTACAAGGCTACAACGCCACTTTGGTCAAAGACAAGAAGAAGGTGTTCATACCTTATGGGTTTCATGTAGGCTTCTACATGGTTAAAGAAACCACTCAATCCAAACAAGAAGGGTTGAGCCAATTAGAGTTCAGATTCCAGACGGTTTGATTCCACAAGCATGATCCAAAGGGTCTGGTCTTAAAACATGTGTCGCAAGTGTCATCCTAATGGCCATACGCCCACGACAAATTTGAAGATGAAGTCTTCACGAAAAATTCCCAAGACTGGGACGAGGTGGTGGTAAATATGGTCAACCCCAAAATGACCAGGTTTAGAGCCATGAGCCTGGATGAATAGAGGAAAACCATATAGAAATCGGTTCAAGAGGCCCTCGGATCTTAGGAAGAAATGATAGCGGCAGAAGCAGCAAAGGTTCTCTTGGTAGCTATGGTGCAGGATAGAGGTTTCCCTATGACACAAGAGGCATGGGAAAGGGGATTTCTCATGATAGAATAGGTGCAACAAATAATTGATCAACTACAATATGACCCAGACCTCACAGGAACGATGAGATCCCTTGTCAATAACCTAGATGAAGGCCAAATAGGCCCAAGCATCCCTGAACTAATAAACATTGATGAAACAACCGGGTTAGACAACCCTAAAATCACAACGCCACCAATCGGATCACCGAGGGGTGTTTCAGCTTAGTTTGAGACAGTTAGAACATCAAGGAGAGCAAGTGTACCAAATCCCCTTAGTGAATTGATAAACATATATGATGATGAAGAGAGCCCAGAGATATCCCTAGTGACCCCTGTATAGATCATAGAGGAAAAGGAGCCAAAGAAGGCATCTTCCCCAGCTCCTGATGCTCAAATTCTCCTTCCACAGAGTGAACAAGAGGTTGTAAGTGTTTTAGACACTAAGCTGTGAAATGCACCGGAGACCCAAGCAGATAGTCTGAAGGACAAGCCAGGGTCGAACAAACAAAAGGAAGAAGCTACACAGTTGGAAATCAACGTCTCAATGGCTAATAACCAAGTAAGTATCGAGCCTACCCGCGATGCCTCACTTTCAATCGGTACTCAAATTCCCGATGAGAAACAAATAGAAGGCAGACCTTTGGAACATAGGGAGGAATTTCAAGAACCCAATCTTGAACAAATATATACCATCGAGAGCTTGGGAAATACGTTCACCTGGGGAGATCAGAAAATCCCCAAACCTGTGGATAAATTTGTTGACATACATTCCATCGCTTACGACTAGAAAATAAAATCTATCGTGTAAAGAACAACCAAGAAGAGGAGGATCACTCTAGATCGCTCCATCCTCATCACCATGTAGGAAAATTTGATAAATACAAAGCATGCCAAAACATCTGAACTTATCAGTGCAGGGATGGAAATCACAGATGCCACCATGGATAGAGAAAAAAGGGACGAAGAGGAGCTAGTTGTTTCTCTGAAAGAATTGGAAAATTTGTGCTACTTGGTGAAGTATTACCAGGACACCACACAGGTCATGGTGTTCCTAAGGAGAGAATTCAAGGAGGCCTACAAAAAATTTACAAATGAGAGGCACCTATTCACTGCAAGGATAGTTGAGCTTCAATAAGACACCCTAATGGCACTGGAGGCATGCAAGGATATGGAGAGGTGGTATGAGAAAACACACCAAGTCGTGGAAAGGATCGACTATATCAGCGCAGTGAAATAAGGTCGAGACATCGAAGAACATGACATCCAGGTGCTAAATGAAAGAAGCATCGACCGCATATGTAAATTGGCCAAATATTGGGTAGAAATGGCTCAAGAACATCATCGAGAAATTCAAGAGAAATGGACCGAGTGCAAGAAGAGATGGACCAAGATCAACTAGGCAACGAGAGACATCAGCCTCCCGAAATTTGGAGCACCTGATGAATTTTTCGACTTGCGTGACATAGTCAAATCACATGCCAAACAAGGCTCATCATGGGCTGAGAAAATAACAAAGGTGGCTGACATGGTACCAGGGCAGGTGCAGCAGTTCATGGAGTACCCAATCAAAGCTCGAGCCATGTTGTAGCAGTTAAGTTCCAGAATATTCAAGTATCGGGCACATGCAATAAAGATACAAGAGATTATTTCGGCCCCAATGGAACAACATAGATTCCCATATGCTAATACATGTGAGGATATCTTCATCAAGTGGTCAGAGTACGAGAAGAGTCATCCACTCAAGTGAGATCATTTGATGACTCTTTGAATACTAATAGAAGAAAACACCATGTGGTGAGTTTTATTTTACTTAACTACACTTTAATAGTCATTTTTAGTTAATAGTATGTTATCAGTAGGAGGGTCAACCTGTTAGCAAAAGGTCGATGGTTGTTGCAAAGAGCCTCATTTTTGGATTTTGTAAGGAACTATTTCAAAGATGCCTTAATTGAGAAGTCTTATATGGGACCAAAGACAAGTTTGTGTTTTTCATCAAAAGTATGTATGATTGGATGTGGAGACGAATTATTTCTGATTTCATCTCATGAATGGATGTTGTAACGAGTAAGAGCTTCTAAATCTGTTGATAAGTTATCTGATTCAATGTTTTATGCTTATTGTCTTTTATGATGAAAATTAAATCGTTGTGTTATTATGTGATTGATGATTAGAGTTAAGATAATTATTTTTCTTTCCATCATTTATTGCATATGTGTTTTCTTCTGATAATCAGACTCCAACCAATGATTGGAACACTAGCAAGTTAATATATTATTACTAGGCTTGTGGTGGATATTTGTTGTCTGCATGCTAGAGCGAAAGGGTTATCCCAAGCTCAGTCTTTTCTAGTAGTTAAGTTTGTCCCCATTTTGTTACCCAGTTGGTTTATATTGGATTTTATCTTGTATCAGTCCCACCTATAAGAGAAAATACAAAAAGAGAATGTATGAACTGAAGGAGAATCCTTCACAAGAAAAGGTAAAGCCCATCTATTATTTGATCCAATCACAAGATCTCGAGAACCATTCCACCATTAAATGTTGCAGAGTCTAATTGGGCCTCGGTTGCAGACTTGGTTCCTGTTGTTGAGTTAAAGGGATTTATGATCCCTCGACAAAATTGGCGCTAGAAGGAAGGCTTGAGAATGAATGGTTGACAATATTTTTGACATAGTATTCCACACAGCCTGTAAATTCGAAATAGCCCACATGCTTGGCTAGTCATTCCCAAGACAACCCACACACACTAAGTACTCATGAAACGAATAAATCACCCCAACACGAGGAAGAACACTTGTTCCCTGATATACCCTATGCTCTTCCTCATGAGGAATTGAACCAATTCAGGAGAATCACAAGAGCTTACACCTGATAGATCGATGCATTTCCCTTAGCGTTGTTACTTCCTTGAAGAAAACAAATAAGAAGACCAGTGGTCGAGTCCACCGACCAAGTTTTTGTGCACATAGTAGAATACCTGATAGATTTCACCCTCATTGAAATTGAACATCCTCTTAACCTAATCCCTGAAACACCAGCCGACAACTTCTTCAAGCCCGATGATGCTTCAGAAGAACAAGGGTTTAACTCAGGATCTAAATACATGGAAGATAACAATGACCATGATGAAGAAAGGGGAAACCCACCTCAGAATAATCAACCTTGGTTGGCCAGAGATTCTTTGGCCATCCTTGGACGAGTACATAACCTTCCTCGACACCCAGAGAAGTTACTCCCTATATTTGACCCCGAAACCTCAGGATTGCCTGAAGACCATATAAAAAAATTCATACTAGCTATCAGACTAATGAATGTCCAAAATTAAGACATAGTTTCCAGAATTTTCCCCTACACTTTTGAGAATTCGGCCTCCACGTGGTATTTTAACTTACGTGTAGGATCCATAACTAGTTGGACGAAGTTTCAAAAGGATTTTCTAGATAAATTTGTAGAAGAAACTACTACAGGAGCTTTGATGGATGAGTTATTTGCCACCACCATGAGTTCAAAGGAAAGAGTTGAAGACTTCAATCAAATATTCACCACCATCTTAAGCAAATTCCAACCCAAAGCTAAACCTACTCAGGAATTCCAAATCGATGTATATGCTAATGCTCTCCCAAATTCTATTTCCATGTTTGTGAAAAGGGTTGCCAAACCAACCTTAGCTGAGAATTTTGAAGAAGACAAAATGATAGAGTTCCATATGAAGGGATGTAAAGAAGGCCAGGTCTCATTAGTTAAAAAAGAAGCTCAACCTCCTCCCAGGAGAGGACTATTGCTAACTAGACTCTGAGGGAAACAAATAGAAGAAGGTCCCAAAAAGGGAAGCAGGTACATAGAGGACCTACAACGCATGGTCAAGAAGTTGTCAAATGAAATCATAGACATGAAGAGAAGCGTAGGGGAGTGAAACCAAGGCCAGAGGTCCTATAAACCTATTTTTAAAATAAATCCACCTTTCAAATCAATTGAACCTCCCCCAACCAAATTAAATATCGATCTGGGAAATGTAGCATCCGACTCTTTTTGTACTTATCATCAAGAGAATCACTCTGAAAGAGACTACCCTTAATGGGTGCATACCATGAATTTAATGTCCAATCGGTTTCTAGATGAAGCCTCCCTAACCAAACAGTCAAGTAGATCAACTATTAATATTGTTGATTAGGAAGAAGTTGATCCACCAGAAGAAACAACCATGTTAATATGGGACCCTGACCTACCAATGCCTTCTGATGACCTGTTTGAAGTTAAATAACCATCCACATAATTTTTGGCTGTGCAAACATGAAGTAGGGGTCAAATTGTCTCAAACGACCTTACTACAACCCAAACTTTGGGAACAAAACCACGTCATGATCACCCGAAATCATTTTTTGTTCCTCAAAGAAACCCTATAAACATCCACACACGAGAATCGCCCAAACTGGACTACAACATAGTAGAATATTTGAAGAAGTTGAAGGAAAACATATCAGTCATGGACATCTGTAGAATCCCTCAGCAAAAGGACTTTTTGTTGCAAGCATTAAGGTCAGTAGAAAACCTTATGAAAAGCATCGACCAAGGAGGAAGTCTAACTCTGACAAATCAAAGGAATAAAGCAACTGTGAACACGTTCTCCGAAGATAAGAAGGGAAAACCTTGTGTCCCACCCTTCCTATTGACATTTGAAGTATTCAAAATAAATCTCCATAATTTTTTAGTTGACTCGGGAGTATCCTCTAATGTTATGCCATTGTCTATTTGCAAAAAAATAAATGTAGTCCCTCTCAAAAGAGATAAACATGTTATACAATTAGACATGACCTAGGTGAAGGTCATGGGAGAACTCAAAGATGTAATGATCAGAATAGTGGCACACCCTAAATTTGTGCAAGTAATCGACATCATCGTTGTAGATATCCCAAAAGCTTATGGATTTTTATTAAGTCGAGATTGGTCTAAGAAGTTAAACGGATACTTTAGTATAGACTGGGAACACCTTTGGTTTCCATTAAAGAGGCACACAGACATGATCAGGATCGATAGAGAAATATATCTAAAATATATGGTCATTGAATTAGAAACCCTCAATGAACCCTCATCGACAGATTTCCCAGTGCTAGGAAATTATTCATGTGTCTCTGACTTCGGGAATTTTCCCCCTCTCTCATCTGATGTCCCTCTTAATCAAAAATCTGAAATTATTTTTCAAGAGAAACTACCAACGACCGAGGAATAACTCCTATTATGTCAAGAACATGCGTTAGAAATCATGGAACAAATAGAAGGAGAAGAGGAAACTGACAAGAAAGAGGAAATTGACCACAATTTTGGAACTTATACTTTGATGGCTCCAAATCGAAAGAAGGGTCAGGGGCATGGTGCATCCTCATTGGTCCAAAAGGTAAATGACATTTTATGTCCTATAGACTTGAGTTCGAATGCACAAACAATACCGCTGAGTATGACACTCTAGTACAAGGGCTAAAGAAAGTCATGGACCTAAACGTTAAAGAATTGAAGGTTTTCAGAGATTCTGAAATCATTTTTAGAAAAGTAAGGAATACTATACATTGAAACCCTCCACACCTGAGGAATTACCAACAGGAAGTGCACAAGCTAGTAGAGCATTTTGAAGCCTTTAGCATTACAGCGATCCCCAGAACAAATAATATTCTTGTTGATTCTCTGGACACCGCTGCCTCAAGGCTATCACCTCTAGAAGATTATGAAGCCTCTTGGTTCACTGTGGAGATACTCTACAAACCGTCGGTACCCAACAATATTTGTAATTGGAAGGTCTTTGAAGGAGATGAACAGATCATAAACTTCTTGACTAACCAGGATAATTTTAAAGACTTGGCTATCGATGATGAAGTGTTTCAGGAACAATCAGCAGAAACCAATCTTTAGACAGATCAACCGACTGATAAACCAAAGTATCACATGATACCGAAGGGAATAGCTAATTTAGAAAACCTTTTTGAACTGAAGGAAAGATTTAAAGGGCCAAAGAATGCAAAGATCGGGAGTTCTTGTCCCATGAACGAAACTATAAATCTAGGAACCCCAGAAAACCCTAGGAATGTAAATCTCGGCAAGACAATATCTAAAGAGGAAAGGAAGGCCTATCTAAAACTTTTTAGACAATATCAAGATGTCTTTGCATGGTCCTACTGAGATCGGAAAACTTATGATACTCATATCATTCAACACACTATCCCTTTAAAACTTGAAGTAAAATCCTTCCAACAGAAGCTCCGAAAGTACCACCCATCCCTAGAGATGCTCATGTGTCAGGAGTTAAAGAAACTATTAGATGCCAAGATTATCTTTCAAGTTAGACACTCTGTCGGGGTAGAAAATTTGGTTCCTATAAGGAAACAATCTGGAGAGATCTGCATGTGCATATATTTTAAAAACCTCAACAGAGCTTCAGAACAGGACAATTATCCAGTCCCGCCAATGGAGAAACTCTTACAGACCGTGTTTGGTTATGAGATTTTCTTCCTGCTAGACGGTTTCTCAGGTCACAACCAGGTTCTAGTTTCATAAGAATATCACTTGAAAACTACTTTATGAACCAAGTGGGGAACCTTTGCTTATAAATGTATGCCCTTCAGGTTAATCAATGCAGGGACAACCTTCCAGAGGGCTAGGGATGTAGAATTTCGGGGACTAATCAAAAAATATGTGGTAGTCTACTTGGATGACGTAACTGTGTATTCAAAGAACATAGAAGATCACATCCAACACTTAACCCAAATTTTTGAAAGGTGTAGGAAATACAGTATATCCTTAAATGCTAAGAAAATTATTTTTGGTGTCGAGGAAGGTAAGTTGTTAGGCCACATTATATCTCAAGTAGGAATGTGCATAGACCTAGAAAGGATTAAGGCTATAGCGCAACTTCCATTACCTCACAACAAAAAGGATATGCAATCATTCTTTGGGAAAATCAATTTTGTGAGGAAAATCACCCCCAATTTTGCTGAAACTATCAAACCCTTACAAAAAATGATTCATAAAGATGTAGAGTTTAAATGGGATGATGAATGAAAGAGGGCATTCAACAATCTTAAGAATGCAATATCTCAAGCTCCAATGTTACGAAGTCCTGACTTCAACACAGATTTATTTATCTATACTTTCACCTCTGACCAATCACTAGCTGCAGTATTGACTCAGAAGGATGATGACAACAACGAAGCCCAGGTATCATTCATGAGCACTAATCTCCAAGGGGCCGAACTAAATTACCCTGCTATACACAAGCATGCTTATGTGGTATACAAGGTAGTGAAACACTTCATATATTACATCCTTAAGAATCATACCAAAGTCATAGTACCTTAGCCTACAGTACGATCCCGATTCACTCAACAAGATATGGGGGAAAGAAGAGGAAATTGGATGGCAGTAGTCCAAGAATTTGATCTAGATATAAATCTTGCTAAACTAGTTAAGGGACAAGGGTTATGCAAATTGGCAGCTGAAGCCCAAGACTTGCTAAATGACGATCCCAGATGGGAGAATGAAATGGCATTATGGTGTGGTGAAGCTTCGTACATCTCCCCAAGGCATGATTCTTGGTATGAGAAATCAACTTATCTCTTGCATCATGGGACTTACCTAGAAAACCTAAACCCTAGGGAAAGGAGAGCCCTCAGGTTAAAATATGCACAATATCGCCTCATAAATTTGATGCTATTCTGTGTTAATTATGATGGGGTACTTTTAAAATGTCTCGAATGTGAAGATGCAGAAAAAGTTATGAAGGAGCTCCATGATGGTCATGTCAGTGGACATTTCGCAAGAAACACCACCACTCATAAAACACTAAGATCTGGCTAGTATTGGCCTACTTTGTTTAGAGACGTTCACACATATTCTAGAAATTGTAAGACTTGTCAAATAAGCGTAGGGAGGGAAAAGAGAGAAGTTGTCCCACTCCAAATGGTGGTCGTTTCTAGGCCATTTGAGCAATGGGGGTTAGATATCATAGGATAAATTACACATAGTTCTTCAAAACAACATAGGTACATACTGACTACAACAGATTATTTCACGAAATGGGCAAAAGCCATCCCTTTGACTCATGTAAACGAAAAGGTGATGATCCAATTTATAGAACAACAACTGATCACAAAGTTCGGTGTACCCTCCATCCTTGTTTTTGATAACGCAACTTACTTTTCTTCCACCTTATTAACAAACTTCACCTTAGACAAATTAATTATCATCAGATACTCTACAAACTACTACCCACAGGGGAACAAAGTGGTAGAATCAACTAATAAGAACCTAATGAGGATATTGAAGAAAACAGTTGCAGAAAAGTAGAGGAATTGGCATAGTTCACTTCATAATTCTTTGTGGGATGATAGAGTTACACCCAAGGAAGCTATCAGGAATTCCACATACTTTATGTTATACGGACAAGAATCCATTCTCCCAAACAGGTTATATCTTCCATCTCTTCAAATTTCTCAGGATTCCAGAGGACAACCCTCATTAGTCATACAAAAAAGAATTTATACCCTCCTCATGCTAGAAGAAGAACAAGAGAAAGAAAAATCAAAATTCATATCTCATCAACAGATAGTTAAAAGGTGTTTTGATAAGCATAAGGCTAAAGAGAAGAATTTTTAAGTAGGAGACTTTGTCTTAAAATGGGACAGGGAAAATGAGCCTAAAGGAAAACATTCTAAGTTTCAGAATCTATGGTTCAGACATTTCTAGGTGGCCGAGAAGATTTGGTTAAGCACGTAACAACTGCAGAATATGAGGGGGGAACCTGATGATGTTTATTTTAGAAACATCGATTGTGAAATGCATCTCTTGTTTTTTGTACTTTTGCACTTTTGAAGATTGTGTTTAGAAAGAAAATGGTTGACCTCAAATCATGTGATATGAAGAACTATGTTCCTAACTCGTTGCTTACATACAACACAAGAAATGTTGGGAAACCTGCGTTTGTTTCGAGGGTTTCTCTATCTAACCTGCGCAGATGAAAAACTTTGGAGAAATGCAGAAGTGTCTGCATGGTGGTCTGATGAAACCTTAAGGGAAATATGGTAAGCTGGAAAGGACTACATGTACCTTAGAGATAGAACTAGAAATTTTCACCTTAATAATTTCATTTTGTGAACAACAGATGTCCTCCTCTCCCACTCATTCAAGGAATTCTGTCGAAATAAAAATTCAACTATACCAAATGAGTTTACAGTAGGAGAGGGTATGCATATAACTTCATCAGGGCTATGGATGCTCGCTGGAAGCAGAGCAAGGTCTGTGACGTCGGGGTGACTCTGTTGTGGCTATGGATGCTCACTGGTAGTGAAGCAACACCGTAGCAACTAAAGGAGGGTAACTAAAGTCTTAGTGTTGATGAATGCTTTACTAGACTCTTTTCAAAGGGGACATGAGTCGGGGTTATAGGAAAAAAAGGTGGAATAAAGGTTGAAAACCCTATAGGTAGGCCCAAGTGCACCAACCAAGGAATTTCAAATGTAAGGACAAAAGAGGCTCTGATTAAAAAAATAGTTAAGTACTTAACCAACTTTTGCATCAGCCAAGCCTGAGGAAGGAACAGAGATTCTGCTTTTTCCCAGTAAGTCGCCATTTGTTGAGCACTCAACACACCCTAAAAATCCTATGTCAATTTTTACTTTTTGGGTACCACTTGATCTTCGCACTGTCTGATTCGACTTCATTTTGAAAAATGTTTGGCTTTTCTTATTATCTCTACTCTCATTATATTTTCAGGTCTGTTTGAACTTATGAAATCCCATGAATTGAATAAGCCTTAACTCCTAAATAAAGAATCAAAAAAGCCAAAACACTTCACCCAACACACTCAGATTCGACATCGGAAGGTATTTAAAGAGGGAAAAGAGTCACTCGGGAAACCTCAGTCACAAAGCACCAATCTCAATGGGCATCGGCAAAAGGAATTTTTTATTTGCACCAAAGTTTTTCTTAAGGATATCATCGATAGTCGATTCTTATTCGGCATGAGTAAAAGACGAGGAGAATAGACGTTAATGAAGAAAGAAACAATATCATTGATAGCTGATACCCAACGCTCTCATCATAATCAGAAAAGACTTAAAAATATCGCAACGAACATTCTTACCATGATAAAGATTTCCCTTGATCATCGATCCCCGATGCATTTCAACATCGAGATTTTTTCGAGGAAGTTGATCCAAAGAAAAACATGTGATAGGTTTATCCATGATACCTCTTCGGCATCAGCGAGCTAAGGTATGTTTTAAAAATGAATAACTTAATGAAATCCCTAACTCTGATTAATACACACAGATTAGGCCACCTATATTCAACACCACATGTTTGTGCTAGATCGGAGAATCCTATGGTCTATTTTTTCCCCGAGTCATTTCTTTTGGTCCCCTAAGTCCAAGTCACACCTCCAAGTCAAATTTTCCACAACATCATTGCACGATGAGATTGATTGATGTCAGATATTTTGTAGGGGAAATCAACTACAACATTCATAGCATGTCCCTGATACTTGATCCACCCACTGAGAAAGCAACACGATGGGACATTTTAACGTTGAATACAATTACATTTTGAGCATTTAAGGGGATAATTAATACCAAATCCCTCTTTAGTTTCTACCTTGTGTGCCAATCAAAACAGTCATTTAAAATCACTGATAGACCACATCACCCCCAAACCTCCCCCGTCAGCCCACGATGAATTTAAGTTGCAGAGATTTGGCAACGGATTTGTATAAATGGAACTCATCACCAGAATTGAATAGCTGATGCGACACCATAAGCTCTCCACTAGTTTAAATTCTATTGAGCCATGGTAAGAAGAATCATTATGCACGCAAGGAAATTTAGAGCATCCAAAGAGACGATACGAGCAATTCGAAAGTTGTAGAGATCCCGTGAGTATCAAATAAACATGTTTAACGAGCTTACAGGTATGTATCCAAGTCTATGGATTTGACATGTTTTTTACCCAATTTGGTTCTTTACATAGTCTCTAAAGGTTTATTTTTTATTATAGGAACAATGCCTCCAAGAAATCCGACCACTAGACGATCGTTGAGGGCGTCGAAGCTAAAATAACTAGAGTTAGGTGAAGACTCCTCTATAGGGGTCGCAAGATAATTGGAATATACACCACAATTGGAGCCCATCATCAAGACATCAACGAAGAAGGCTTTCATCTAGCCTCCAGCCTTTGGAGATACAGAGGTGAGCATGGGGACCAAGACAACACTTTCACATTGGGGAGACCTCTTTAAAAATATCAGCCAGGAGGAATACTAAAAATATATATCACATAGTGACCCAGATGTGAGAGCTCTCGATGATGAGGTGTTCCTGAACATCTGATGGTTGTACCTGCATATGGTGGCGAGAAGAACCCTTGTTCTTCCTTGTATAGAACTATTTAAGTGGCTCATCGACCACAAAGACACAAATAAGTGTTTTATCAATGATGATAATGGTGGTTGTGTCAGAGTCTTCTTACCATTCAAAGTCCAGAACTATTACAAGCTTAGAGACCACGAGGAGTGACTGAACACAGATTTTGTCGTAAAATTCTATGAGTGCCATGACACCAGATGGGTGATGTCCTCATGGTGGAGGGAAGAAAATAAATACACCAACCGAAGCACCACTTGGTACCAGAAGACCAACTTAAGGGAGCCATACATCTACTTGATGGCTCTCATCTGCTGATTATATGGAGAGAAGGATTACTCTAGAGTTTCAAAGGCATGGATGCCCTTAGCTTACACAGTGGCAATTTCGGGGAGCGGCTTCAACTAGGGAGCCATCATTTCTAAACAACTGAGAATATGTATACAAAAAGCTCAGACGTCGAAGAAAGGAGAGACACCAGCCTTCTACATGGCTTCATATTTACTTGATGTCATGTGCGCAACGAACATTTTCGCCGACATGAACCTGAGATGGCATGTCACGGAGCTCCTAGTCCACATATATTTAAACATCCTATGGGAGAACAGGTACATGAAATCTTACTCCCTCATCTGTGATGAATTCATCGCATGTATTTATTTCATTCTTTTTAAGAAATAATGCTCGATACTATCAGCTGCAGCCAAAAATATGATATCAAAAGTAGGCTACTTGTATTTATATGAGCGTGATACCTACATTAGGGTGTTCCGGGCTACCGGAGCACCACACCTCCTACCAACACATTTCCCTCGTTGGCTTGTAGTAGGGGAGATATGCTACCATACCATCCTGCAAGGCTACAACGCCACTCTGGTCAAAGAGAAGAAGAAGGTGTTCATACCTTGTGGGTTCCATGTAGGCTTCTACATCGTGAAAGACACCACTCAAGCCAAACAAGAAGGGTTGAGGCAATTAGAGTTCAGATTCTAGATGGGTCAATTATGAAAGCACGATCCAAAGGGTCTGGTCTTAAAAAATGCGTCACAAGTGTCATCCTGCTGGCCATATGCCCATGACAAATTTGAAGATGAAGCCTTCATGGAAAATGTTTAATACTGGGGCAAGGTGGTGGCAAGGATGGATGACCCCAAAATGACCAGGCTCAAAGGCATGAGTCTGGATGAACAGGAGACAACCATAGAGCAATCGGCTCAAGAGGCCCTCAGAGCCCAAGAAGAAATGATAGCGGCAGAAGCAACAGAGGTTCCCCTAGTAGCTCTGGTGTAGGATATAGGTTTTCTTATTATGCAAGATGAATGGGAAAGGGGGTTGCTCATGATAGAATAGGCACAACGAATAATTGATCAACTGCAAGACAACTCAGACCTCACAAGAACGAGGGGGTCCCCTGCCGACAACCCAAATGAAGGCCAGACATGCCCAAGCGGCCCTAAACTAATAGACATTGATGAAATCGTCGGGTTAGACAACCTTGAAATCACAACGCCACCGGTCGATTCACCGGGGGGTGTTTCAGATCAGCCGGAGACAGTCGTAACATCAGGGAGAGCAATTGTACCAAACCCCCTCAACGAATTGATAAACATCTATGATGATGAAGAGAGCCCAAAGATATCCCTAGTAACCCCTGTGAAGATCATGGAGGAAAAGGAGCCAGAGAAGGTGTTGTTCCAGAGTCTATACTTAAGGCTTAGAAGTACAGTGTCTAGGCATCCGAAAGTGAATAAAAGGTGGAGAAGAGAGAAACGTCAACCTTCAGCAAAGGAAACTAAGGAAGATTTCTATGTTGGTGTTGTCTAGCTTCCAACTGTTCCTGGATAGTTATATCCTGTTCAATTGTAGCCCATGAATGTTCGAATTCAACCCAGGTAGTAGTTGTTTTAAGAATAGTGTCGAAAATGTTTAAGGCAATGTGCGTTTGATTTGATAATACGGGTTCAATATTAGGCTGGGTTGGTACAGGGATAGTCATGGAGGAATGGTAAAATAAGAAAAACTTAGAAGGAAATTAAGTGCTATCTCAATTTGGTCGTATAAAAGAGAATTTACGGTTCGGAAATAAAACGGGGTGCAAATCAAAGGCTCTTTCCCGTAACTGAGTTATATCTTAATAAAAGGTATGAGGGGGAAGAAAAACATTTAGCCTTCTATGGTGTAAGGGAATAACCGATGTAGCAGAGAATATGTGTAGAATTATGAAAGTGTAGACTGGTCTTACACCCGCTAATAGCTGGTATAGAGGAAAAAAAGTAAACAATTACAGAAAACCAAAATTCATTCGCTATAGTAGTGGTCATAGTAAATTATAACAAAGCATTCATCAATTAGGAATATGAAATGAAATGAAATATGAGATACAAGAAAACAAACTCATAACACAGTCATGACGAAATTGAGAATCTTCAGATTTGCTTTGTATTAACTCTCAAATTTGTAAAGACTCTGTTACAATCAACACAAAAGGTCTAGCCCTTTTCTTTTCTTTCTGTGGTATATTTATACAGTTTTACAAATAAGATAGAATCTCAATAGTCACAATATTTCGGTAATGACAGGGAGGAGAGCAATCACTCCATTTAATCTTCTCTGTCTTCACTTGGTGCCAGACGTTTGTCCTCGCGCGTGCTCAGTGCAGGTGACACATCTTTCAACCAACTCAGATATTAGCTGCGACGGTTCTGCTTGACAGCTGGCTTCAAATAAATAACATTCTCGGGCTAACTGTTGCAGCCTATCTTCCATCTGTCCGTCTATGATGCCGATAGTGCATAATTGCGCGCTTGGTTTGATCAGATGTTTGCCTATTTGGACAATGTCTGCCATAGTCACTTGGGAGATCTCGGTCGAGTCCCTTTCTTCCTTTTCCTTTAAATCAAGTGAGATTTTTTCCATATCCATTTGAATCAAAGCCTCGGCACTACCTCTGTTGTCAATGCCTAGCAGATCTCCATCTATAGAACTGAAAACCTCTTCCAAGGCATTTGTTACCTTTTTGGCTTGCAACTTGCCTTCCGAGATGTTGTGCTCCCATTCTTTCAATAGAATGTTTCCTCTGGTCTGCTCAGAAATGGTGAACCTGGGAGTACTTCCCGAATCCCTGTTGTTTGAGGCTATCATAGCCTCTTGGAAGGAAACCCTTGCTGCTCCAGCTTCCCTTTCTCTAGTAGATAAGTTCTTCGAAACCTGGTTGACTAGCAAACAGTTGTCTCGGATCACTTCTACCTTGCTGAGTAAACTTTGTTGGACCGTAGAGACTCTACCTCGAATCTCCATTGCCTAGGACTAAAACATCCCGATATCTATCACCTTGCTTTCGGCGATTTCCACCCTAGCCTGCAGCTGCTGGATCAAATCTTTTTGCTGACTCTCTTGCATCTGACCATCTCGGACCACCAGTTGTGCTTGTTCGAGCTTATTCTTGAGTAGTTCTATCTTGTTTTTATCGGCCAACCATGCTTGCTCTATACCCACACTCGCCTGGTCTTTGGTAGTCTCTGTTGCTGTGGCTAGTCTAGCTTCCAGGGTCTTGATGAGGCGATTCTTTCGTTTCTGCTGGTTTTTTAGAAGCTCGACTAAAAACTTATTCGCCGAGGCATACGCTCCTAATGTTCCTGCTATCTCAGTCATGAATTGTTCATTTTTCTTATCCTTCCCATCAGTTATGACTTTGTATTTCTTGGTTTTCGACTCCCCTTCTTGGTAAAATTCTCTCTTTACCACTGCTTTTCTTTTCTTATCGAAGAAGAACTCATTTGGAGGGAGTTCTTCCACCCTTATAGGCCTCAACTCTTCATTGAAGATCCATCCTGCGTCAATATTTCCTTGATTTGATTGCAAGGGAGTAATTGATGCGATAGGTTCTCCATCCTGCTTTGCTGATTTTCCTAGAGTAGTAACCAGACTCTGCTTCTTCGGAGGGTCAGGAGTCTTTATTTCTGCTTTCGGATTCTTGGTTTTCTCTCCCTCTTCCTGGTGTTTTTCTCTGTCAGGGTTTGTATCCTTAGAACCTTCAACATCCTTTTGTTTGACCTCCGTCATAGCAGGACTCTCACCCCGCAACACCATGGGGAGACAACTGCGTCGATATTCTTGGAACTTCAGAACATTGGCTCTCTCCTCGGGTGCCAAGGATTGTATCCGAGCTAGAATTTCGACATAGGACCTTGCACCTCGGAAAATTTCATCTGAAGGTGAATTCTCGTGCTCAAATCTCTTGAGCCCGCAATTGGCCAAGTGATTGCTCACGACCCTCTGTGGATCGTGCTTCTTGTATTCAATGGAGACCAAATTTAGGTCTTCCAGGGCTGCTACCTCGGCTTTGGCATGCCCAAAATCTAATAAAGAATAAGAATTCAAATGAACAGGAAAAGGTGGCCATACCTTCTTTGAGTATCCCTTAAGCTCTTTGCTTATACCACNCCAATTACTATTTTCCTAGCGACCTCACGACAAGCCAACTTGTCAGGAATGAACAATGGTAATGCGTGCAGGGGGACCGAAGCCCCGAAAACTCGGAGGTATGAAAATTCTACTTCCACATACCAGTCTGCTATGCTGCTCAGATTCGTTACTATGCTATCCAAGATTCGAAGTGGCGGGTGACCAAAAATGGTGACATGCAGGGGCACCATCACCCAGTTAAAGATTTCATACACAAAATTTTCTGCTTTGTTTTCCCATAATTTTGCATGATAAACGTGTATGGGTTCGTCTTCTGCTGAAGTCCAACTCCATTTCATCAAGGGAAATGGTGTCAAAAAACAAACTGCGTCCATAATGTACGCAGACATGAAGAATGAAGACGCCTTCCCGTTCTCTTTCTGCACCCGATACTCTGTGACCCGACTGGTCAAGCTATCGGACAACATTTTTGTCCAGTTGAAAGAACCACCTTCAGTGACCCGAAACATTAGGGGCACCCATGGAAGATAAAAATGCGAGGTGTCCTCCTTCCCATATAGCCTACATGTCATCATGGCTACATATTTGTGCTGAGGTTCTAAAGAAGCGATTGAATATAAGCCATGGCTATCAGCTCTGAAATTTGCGGTGTTCGAAACCCAATCTTTTATTAAAATGGAAATGGTTTTCTCATACTGTATGCATTCCTTCTCCTTAAACTCGTCCAAGAATTCAACGCCATATGTGTAGTCGGATGTCGTGGGTAGCTTATACACGGCTTGCAGATGTTTCGGCCTGAAATTCCCAATGGTGACTTTCTTCTCATTCATGATGGTTCTGGTCGGTAGGTCCACATGGTCTAATGCCCATCGGACCATGTCATAATAGGGAAGCAATCGTGGCCTGGCTGCTACTTTGTGCATTCTGGATTGGATGACTATTTTGTATTTTGTGGTTATATCATCTTTTTCGTTGTCACTGGAGTCATCGGAATAATCCACCAATTCTGCTTGTAGAACATCTGAAACAAACGACCAATTCGGGACCAAGTCAATACTTCAAGGCGAAGTATCAACAACATTGTCCGAGCCCTGTCCCGAAACCTCAACACTGGCTTTGGATGCTTTTCATGGAGCCATGGCTGGAGATTGTGTTTTAGCTCTTCTGCGATAGAAATACGTATACATACAGAAGTCAGTTAGCTCAGAGATATGGTGCTCTGCGTAATATGAACATTCATTTGTTAAAATGAACCACAACTCTTATATATATTCAAAAACTTGGTACCTCTTAGAACAGGT
Organism: Picea sitchensis; assembly: GCA_010110895.2. Lineage (NCBI taxonomy): Eukaryota > Viridiplantae > Streptophyta > Pinopsida > Pinales > Pinaceae > Picea > Picea sitchensis. The sequence continues at coordinate 134,024 of SNQJ01S0029594.1, read as the reverse complement.
CTGTCAAATCATATTTAGAAATAAATTTTGCCATAAAAAATGTGATCTTTATTCGTCGATTTGCCCTATTTCCTCATTAATGTCATAAATTTTGGCGGTTTAAAACATCAGTTGGTGTATGGAAGAAATAAGGCTACCTCATAAATTGTGCAGACATCAAAACACAGGATATGCATTGATTTAGCTTAATTAATATGGTTTAACCAACGTTAATCAATGTTTTGCTACTCGTTATATCGAGGATTTGGAACCTCTAACACCCGAGACTGCGATGATCGATTTTGGTTAATAAAAATGAAATCGTGATTAGGGGCTTAATTAATTTTATAATTATTATATTCGCCCTATTGCGACTCGGAGCTTCGAAAATAAGTTTCCAGGGGGGTTAGCATGCCGAGCTGCGAAACTGCAAGATCGCGATAACATGACTTAATTTAATGGGAAAATAATCTTGGATTAAGTGATTAATTAATTACGTTTGTATCTGTATCATGATCTCACGAGTCGGGATTTAGACGACGTAACTTTTGAAAAAGAAAACGACGAGTGGCGAATTGCCGACAGAAATTTTACCATGGTTTAGCTTTTACTTTTAACCATGGCACGGGTTACTAAAATAAGGACCTCGTGTCCTTGGCTATCGGGGCTATGACAATAAATTTTTGGGTTTGGTGAACGCTGAGGTGCGAAACCCCGACGACGTTTAATCATGGGTTAGGGAAAACTTTACCCTCGTTACTCTCCTGAGTGAAAAATTACAATGATTTTGTTGTTTCATGGCTCGGGGCATGTGAACTACATGACTTATAGTTTCCGGCCTACGAGATCTCGAAGTAGAACAAAAGAGGAAACATTTTTACGAAAGGTAAGACTCGCCTCATGAGTATAATAATCATTTTCGTTTGCGTTGATAAAGCTTTGGAGACTTTGAAACTACAGACGGAAAAAACGAAAACCATCCTTCGACTTCGAGCATAAAAATGAAAATTGTGACAGGCTAGAAAAACAAAGGCAGCTCCAACATAGGCTCCAACTAGGGATCCCGCTTTCTTGTAAGGTGGGAAGAACAGTAGACCACGTGCCAATATTGGGTAAATGGAGTCAATAGTTTCAATCAGTCGAAAAGGTTCCTGACAACAGGGTAACGAAGGGGGAAAGAGACTTCGTTATTTACCTTGAAAAGCTTTTCCAAAATCAGATACTCTTTTTAAACTTAGTTGTAGTCCCTTTCACAACTTTTCCTTTCCCGCTACTAAATTTAGGTCTGCTTTAAGACAATCGAAACAGTCCTAGGAGACCCAACAACTCTTGCGGCTATCGGCTTGCATCAAAAGAATAAGATCATATGTTTTTAATTGGGAAGTCCCGTCTGAATTTGGGATGTGGATCAAGTTTTAAAAAGCATTGGTTACCAGAGTAGAGTGATATTCATGTATAACATCCTTACAAATATCTCAGATATTGCTTCACTGCCAGCGAGCCTGTTCAACACCCCGGTGAAGTTATCTGGCCCCTTTTACTGAATTTCCTTTCACCACTTCAGAATTTATTTATGCATTTAAATGCTGAGACGAGGGCAATCATTTTTGAATTTCCTTTCATCGTTTCTTAGACTAGGTGGGGGCAATCATTTCTGAATTTCCTTTCACCACCTGTCTTATAATTTACTTTTTAGAGAGTGAAGATGGGGGCAATCAGTTTGTATCAGGGATGATATCTATGTAATATTTTGCATTATAGGTCTGTCAACTTACTTTGATTACTCAGTACCAACCTTCCCTTGACCTTCACAACACCTTCCTTCTTAGGGAGAAAAAGGAAAATAACTTATTTAGGGCATTCTTATTTGGGCAAGCTTCAATCCTCCGACGTTGTTGAAAAACCTAGGAAAGTTAGGATCACTCTAAAAATTCCTTCGCTTAGCAGGTGATCAAGTAGTTGTGAAGACCCGCTTTCTTTCCACAATCTGCTTTGAAGCTCACGAGGTTGAAACAAAAACTCGTATCCCTTCGTATATGAAACCGGAAAGATGATGAATTTTTAAAAGGTAAAACCTGAAGATAGAAAGGATACCAGGTAGTGACCTACTGACTGAAAAATATAGAGGTCAAAAAATTCGAAACCGACTCTCGAAGATATTCTCTGGGATACTTTACTTTGATTGACTACTTTTAAATTTGGTGAATCATTTAATTTGTCTTTAAATTTTTATAGGATATTAAACCAAGAAACAACTGTTTTTTTTATCAGTTCAGCTGATGTTGTAGTTTGAATGGTGTTACCTCGATTTTCTTTAACAATCCTTTATAACATGTCTTTTGAGAAATCTCATCTTTACCTTTTACTTTCATTTTCTTAGCGCAATATCAAATTACTTTAGGTATCACCTGTTTATGCCGATTTATTTCCGACACCGACTTTCAGTTTACTTCTCCTGCTTGTTTCATATGCAGCTGGAATCCTGTAAAAGGTAAATACGAATCTTATATGAAATGTGTCGAAGGTTCATGAACGAAAAAAAAAGAAAATCAAAAGCAATGTTTAAATGAAAATACATATATGTACACAAAATACATATAATAATTAAAAAAAAAAAAATTATTTTTTATTTTTTTGAATCTGGCGACTTTTACATCATGTAATGCTTTAAATATCGCCCGTTGACTGGGGCGTTAAGGACTTCTCCATCTATATTTTCCAGTAGGAAAGAAATTTTTCCTTCTAGAGCCGAGACCCTGAATGGCCCATACCAGAGGTGGTCAAATTTACCATGCTTTGTTGCTTCTTCCTTTCTTGCATCCCATCTTAACACTAAATCACCTAGGAGGAATTCTCTGTCCTTTGCTTTGCGGTCGAACAATGCCTTCATGTCATCTTGGTACTTCTGCATCTTTTCATCAACTTCAACTCTATGTTGTTGAACCTCAATCAGCTAATTAATTCTCCTGGTTACATGATTGGGTTCTTCATTTTGATCTTTCCATAACTTCATCAATGGTAGCGCTAGGTTTATAGGTAGAACAACATCTGTCCCATAGACCATTTGAAAAGGCGAAATGTTGATAGACCTTTTAGTGCTTATGCGGTTTTCCCACAATGTGTATTTCAAGTGTACATGCCAAGACCGTTTATTTTCATCCAATACTTTCTTGATTATATTTACCAGGCTCTTGTTAGATGACTCAGCTAATCCGTTCCCCTGGGGGTAATATGTTGTGCAATGGCCAAGAACGATATTATACTTTTGACAAAAGCTAGTCATAGCCATAGATTTAAAGGCATGGGCATTGTCAGTAACTATCTTTTGGGGACAACTGAATCTTGACAAAATATTGTCTTCTAAGAAATTGATTACCACTGAGTCTGTTGCCTTTTTGGTTGGAATGGATTCCACCCACTTAGTAAAATAATATGTAGCTGTTAAGATCCACTTGTGTTGAGCACTGGAATGGGGATTAATATCGCCTATGAAGTCTATACCGCATTTCTGAAATGGGGCTTCAGCTTTGACTGGAACTAGAGGCAAATCCGGGAGCTTCTGTTTACCTGTGAATAGTTGACAAGGGTTGCAGGCACGCACTTTGGCATTGACGTCCAAAAAGAGTTTTGGCCAGTAGTACCCAGCCCTCAAGATCTTGTAAGTTGTAGCTCTCCATATGTGATGCCCCCCACAGACTCCTTCATGAAATTTGTCTATAACCCGCTGAGTTTCCGATTCAACTAAACAGACTAACAGGAAACCGAGTGGATCTTTCCAATATAGCTGAATTTTGGTGATACAATATTTAACTGCATGGATTTTTAAAGTTCTGGTTTTAGATGGTGATAGTTCATTTGGGAATTTTAGAGTTAGCAGGTATGACACTATGTCTTTGTACTAGCCTGGTGATAAGAACTTCTCTTCAATCTTGTTTGGACTTGTTTCCTGATTCATCTCGTTTAGGTTCGTGTCTTCGTCGCCTTCCTGTAGGAAATTGATATCTAGGGCTCTGAAATTTGACTCAGCTAAGAGTTTGGCCAGGCCTTACCCTTTTATCAATTTGGTCGGTTTAACTTCCAGATCAAATTCCTGGATTTTGGCGAGCCATCGCCCTCTTTTTCCGTCGCTGTCTAGCTGTACCAATATATCTTTCACAAAATTAGTAGGCACGTACAAAATTATCTTTGAGTGTAGTACATAAGTCCTTAATTCCTTTAATGCTTTTACCATTACGTACGCCTGTTTTTCTATTATGTCATACTTTAGTTCTATGTCTCTAAGGCTTTTGCTAAAAAATGCAATCGGTTGTTCGAATCCTTCTTCATTCTTTTGTAGGAGCACTGTGGCGATAGTGTGTTCAAAGGCAAATGAGAAAATAAGAAAATATTTTAGATAGTCTGGGCTTGCTAACACAGGTGCCTCGCTTATGACTTTCTTAATATGCGCGAACGATGCTCTGGCCTCGGTTGTCCAATTTACTCGGTTGTCCTTCTTCAACATACTTGTGATCAATTTTACGATCTCAGCGAAATTCGGGATAAACCTTCGTAAAAAATTTATTCTTCCTAAGAAAGATTGAATCTCTTTTACATTTATGGGAATATATATAGTATCTATTGCTTCAATCCTCTTAGGATCAATCCTGATTCCATCCCTAGATACGATATGGCCCAAAAGCTTACCTTCCCGCATGGTGAAATGTGATTTCTTTGGGTTTAAAGATAGACCAAACCTATGGCATTTTTTGAAAGTCTGTTTAAGATGGATCAAGTGTTCTTCATCGGTTTTAGAGAAAACCATCAAATCGTCGAGATAAATGACTATGAACTTGTACCTTTCTCCTATGAAAGCGATGTCCATAGAGCGCTAGAATGTGGCCCCTGCATTCATCAAACCAAAAGGCATTTTTTCATACATGAACGTACCCCATGGTGTGGTGAAAGCCATTTTTTCCCTGTCTTGTTCATTCATGGCGATTTGATTATAACCAAAGAACCCATCTATCATAGACATTCGATTTGCTCCAACTACGTTTTCTAGCACATGGTCCATTTTGGGCAGCGGATAATTGTCCTTGAGAGATGACTTATTTAAGTTTTGGAAATCCACACACAGTCTGATTTCCCCGCTCTTTTTCCTGACCGGGACCAGGTTTGCTACCCAGTCTGAGTATCTCAGAGGTACGATTAGTTTAGCATCTAAAAGTTTCTTAACTTATTTTTCGATCACAGGTAACAAAATGGGGTTAATCTACCTAAGCTTTTGCCTAAACGATTTGACCCCAAGCTTCAAAGGTATCTTGTGATCAATTATGGAAGTGTCATATGTTCTTAACTCATCATAAGACCAGGCGAAAACATCTTTATACTGTCTGAGTAGGTCTTTATACTTAACTTTCACTTCGAGAGGGAGGAACTTGGATATTTTTACCACCCTGGATTCTTTTTCAGTTCCTATATCACAGTCCTCCACTTCTTCTGGTTGGGGCTGTAAAGTGGATTTTACAGGTACGTCTTTCTGATCAAAAATTCTTTCTAAAGGAATCAATCCTTTCGGAATATGGTTGTTTTTAAATACCAGCATACGATGATCTACAATTTTTTCTCAGAAGGCTTTAGGATCTTCCCCTTCTTGCATGATCCACATCGGTTCATTTTGATTTTCTTGGTCTGCATGGGTTTCGGAGAATTCACCCACTGCGGCAAGAAATTTCTTAATTTGTTCGTCATCCTCAAAGACCTTCTAGTGTCGTATATTGTCTGGTATAGATGGTTTGTATCTGATTTCAATGTGATACTTCAATTTGAAAGTCGTGGGAGGAGAGAAGGTTGAAGTTGCTTTAGCCAATGCATCGGCATGTAAATTCTCTGCGCGAGGGATAAAGTGGACATTTACAGATGATAAAAAAATTTCCATGAGATCCCAAGCACAATTTCTGTATGTTCTTAGTCTGGGATGCTTGGCTAGGTACTATCGGTTTATTTGTTTGACTATTAACTCTGCATCTTCGTATACCTCTAAGTTATTTATCTTTAGCTTCTTGGCAGCCTCTAATCCTAAGACCAAAGCTTCATATTCACATACATTGTTAGTGTAATATATATTCCACTACAATCAATAGGAAAAAGGAACAACAAACTTACCTTCGGGAGCCACTAAAAGCACTCCTGCACCCGCCCCTTTAGAAGATGAAGCACCGTCAACTCTTAGTCTTCAGTGGTGGGGTTTTAAGTTTGTAAACTGCAGTGGTTGACTTAAGAGAGCCTCTCACCTTTAGAATCTTCTCTGGATCGGTAACGGGCGTAATTTGCTTACCATCCGGGTTTTGTCTGGTATTCCTTCGACCGGATGCCAATTTATTATTCATGGAGTCGCCAAGTGAAAGATTAGGAAGCCTTAAAAGGTGTGTACTCTTTTTTCACTATCAAAGGGTAACACTTTCAATGAAAAACAAAATGTCATTTTCCCAAGGAAAAAGATTTCCTAACTTTGGTCCCCGACAATGGCGCCAGAAAGATGTTGTTCCAGAGTCTGTACTTAAGGCTTATAAGTATAGTGTCTAGGCATCTGAAAGTGAATAAAAGGTGGAGAAGAGAGAAACGTCAACCTTTGGAAAAGAAAACTAAGGAAGATTTCTATGTTGGCATTGTCTAGCTTCCAACTATTCCTGGATAGTTATATCTTGTTCAATCGTAGCCCATGAACGTTTGAGTTCAACCCGGGTAGTAGTTGTTTTAAGAATAGTGTCGAAAAGGTTTAAGGCAATGTGCATTTGATTTGTTAATCCGGTTTCGATATTAGGCTGGGTTGGTACAGGGACAGTCATGGAGGAACGGTAAAATAAGAAAAACTTAGAAGGAAATTAAGGGTTGTCTCAATTTGGTCGTATAAAAGAGAATTTACGGTTTGGAAATAAAATGGGGCGCAAATCAAAGGCTCTTTCCCGTAACTGAGTTATATCTTAATAAAAGGTATGAGGTGGGAGAAAAACATTTAGCTATCTATGGTGTAAGGGAATAACCGATGTAGCAGAGAATATGTGTAGAATTTTGAAAGTGTAGACTGGTCTTACACCCGCTGATAGCTGGTACAGAGGAAAAACAGTAAACAATTACAGAAAACCAAAATTCATTCGCTATAGTAGTGGTCGTACTAAATTATAACGAAGAATTCATCAATTAGGAATATGAAATGAAACGAAATATGAGATACAAGAAAAAAAACTCATAACACAATCATGACAGAATTGAGAATCTTCATATTTTCTTTGTATTAACTCTCAAATTTGTAAAGACTCTGTTACAATCGACACAAAAAGGTCCAGCCCTTTTCTTTTCTTTGTGTGGTATATTTATACAGTTTTACAAATAAGATAGAATCTCAATAGTCACGATATTTTGGTTATGACAGGGAGGAGAGCAATCGCTCCATTTCTTCTTCTCTGTCTTCACTTGGTGCCAGACGATTGTCCTCGCGCGTGCTCGGTGTAGGTGACACATCTTTCAACCAACTGAGATATTCGCCGCGACGATTCTGCTTGACAGCTGGCTTCAAAGAAATAACATTCTCGATCTAACTGCTGCAGCCTATCTTCCATCTATCTGTCTATGATGTTGATAGTGCATAATTGTGTGCTTGGTTTGATCAGACGTTTGCCTATTTGGACTATGTCTGCCATAGTCACTTGGTAGATCTTGGCCGAGTCCCTTTCTTCCTTTTCCTTTAAATCAAGCGAGATTTTTTCCATATCCATTTGAATCAAAGCCTCGGCACTACCTCCATTGTCAATGCCTAGCAGATCTCCATCTATAGAACTGAAAACCTTTTCCAAGGCATTTGTTACCTTTTTGGCTTGCAGCTTGTCTTCCGAGATGTTGTGCTCCCATTCTTTCAATAGAATGTTTCCTCTGGTCTGCTCAGAAATGGTGAACCTGGGAGTACTTCCCGAATCCCTGTTGTTTGAGGCTATCACAGCCTCTTAGAAGGCAACCCTTTCTGCTCCAACTTCCCTTTCTCTAGTAGATAAGTTCTTTGAAAACCGGTTGACTAGAAAACAGTTGTCTTGGATCTCTTTTACCTTGCCGAGTAAACTTCGTTGGGCTGCAAAGACTATGCCCCGAATCTCCATCACCTAGGACTGAAACATCATGATATCTATCACCTTGCTTTTGACAATTTCCACCCTAGCCTGCAGCTGCTAGATCAAATATTTTTGCTGACTCGCTTGCATCTGACCATCTCGAACCACCAGCTATGCTTGTTCGAGCTTATCCTTGAGTAGTTCTATCTCATTTTTATCAGCCAACCACGCTTTCTCTATACACACACTTGCCTGGTCTTTGGCAGTCTCTATTGTTGTGGCTAGTCTAGCTTCCAGGGTCTTGATGAGGCGATTCTTTTGTTTCAGCTAGTTTTTTAGAAGCAAGACTGGAAACTGATTCGCCGAGGCATACACTCCTAATGTTCCTTCTATCTCAGTCGTGAATTGTTCATTTTTCTTGTCCTTCCCATCAGTTATGACTTTGTATTTCTTGGCTGTCGACTCCCCTTCTTGGTAAAATTCTCTCTTTACCACTACTTTTCTCTTCTTATCGAAGAAGAACTCATTTGGAGGGAGTTCTTGCACCCTTATAGGCCTCAACTCTTCATTGAAGATCCATCCTGCGTCAATATTTCCTTGAGTCGACTGCAAGGGAGTAACTGATGCGATAGGTTCTCCAACCTGCTTTGCTGATTTTCCCAGAGTAGTAACCGGACTCTGCTTCTTCGGAGGGTTGGGAGTCTTTATTTCTAGTTTTGAATTCTTGGTTTGCTCTCCCTCTTCCTAGTGTTTTTCTCGGTTGGGGTTCACATCCTTAGAACCTTCGACATCCTTTTGTTTGACCTCCGTTGTAGCAGGACTCTCGCCTCGCAACACCGCGGGGAGACAACTGCGTCGATGTTCTTAGAACTTTAGAACATCGGCTCTCTCCTCGGGTGCCAAGGTTTGTATCCAAGCTAGAATCTCAGCATAGGAACTTGCGCCTTAGAAAATGTCATCCGAAGGTGAATTCTCGTGCTCAAATCTCTTGAGCCCATAACTGGACAAGTGATTTCTCATGACCCTCTGTGGATCATGCTTCTTGTATTCAATGGAGACCAAATTTAGGACTTCTAGGGCTGCTGCCTTGGCTTTGGCATGCCCGAAATCTAATAAAGAATGAGAATTCAAATGAACAGGAAAAGGTGGCCATACCTTCTTCGAGTATCCCTTAATCTCTTTGCTTATACCACCAATTACTGTTTTCCTGGTGACCTCACGACAAGCCAACTTGTCAGGAATAAACAATGGTAATGCGTGCAGGGGGACCAAAGCCCCAAAAACTCAGAGGTATGAAAATTCTGCTTCCACATACCAATCTGCTATGCTGCTCAGATTCGTTACTATACTATTCGATATTCGGGGTGGCGGGTGACCAAAAATGGTGGCATGCAGGGGAACCATCATCCAGTTAAAGATTTCATACACAAAATTTTCCGCTTTGTTTTCCCATACTTTTGCATGATAAACGTGTATGGGTTCATCTTCTTCTGGAGTCCAACTCCATTTCATCAAGGGAAATGGTGTCAAAAAACAAACAATGTCCATAATGTACGCAGACATGAAGAATGAAGACGCCTTCCCGTTCTCTTTCTGCGCCCGATACTCTGTGACCCGACTGGTCAAGATATCGGACAACATTTTTGCCCAGTTGAAAGAACCACCTTCGACGACCTGAAACATTAGGGGCACCCATGGAAGAGAAAAATGCGAGGTGTCCTCCTTCCCGTATAGCCTACATGTCATCATGGCTACATATTTGTACTGAGGTTCTAAAGAAGCGATTGAATATACGCCATGGCTATCAGCTCTGAACTTCGCGGTGTTTGAAACCCATTATTTTATTAAACTGGATATGGTTTTATCATACTGTACGCATTCCTTCTCCTTGAACTCGTCCAAGAATTTAGCGCCATATGTGTAGTCAGATGTCGTGGGTAGCTTATACATGGCTTGCAGATGTTCCGGCCTAAAAGTCCCGATGGTGACTTTCTTCTCATTCATGATGGTTCTGATCGGTAGGTCCACATGGTCTAATGCCCATCGGACCATGTCGTAATAGGGAAGCAATCGTGGCCTGGCTGCTACTTTGTGCATTTCGGATTGGATGACTATTTTGTATTTGGTGGTTATATCATCTTTTTCGTTGTCACTGGAGTCATCGGAATAATCCACGAATTCTGCTTGTAGAACATATGAAACAAACGACCAATTCGGGACCAAGTCAATACTTCAAGGCGAAGTATCAGCAACATTGTCCGAGCCCTGTCTCGAAACCTCAACACTGGCTTTGGATGCTTTTCGCGGAGCCATGGCTAGAGATTGTGTTTTAACTCTTCTGTGATAGAAATACGTATACATACAGAAGTCAGTTAGCTCAGAGATAATGCGCTCTACATAATATGAACATTCATTTGTTAAAATGAACCACAACTCTTATATATATTGGAAAACTTGGTACCTCTCAGAACAGGTCTGTCAAATCATATTTAGAAATAAATTTTGCCATAAAAAATGCGATCTTTATTTGTCGATTTGCCCTATTTCCTCATTAATGTCATAAATTTTTGTGGTTTAAAACATCAATTGGCGTATGGAAGAAATAAGGCTACCTCGTAAATTGTGCAGACATCAAAACATGGGATATGCATTGATTTAGCTTAATTAATCTGTTTTAACCAACGTTAATTAATGTTTCGGTACTCGTTATATCGGGGATTTTACTTTATCATTTTGAACCTCTAACACCTGAGACTGCGATGATCGATTTTGGTTAATAAAAACAAAATCGTGATTAGGGGATCAATTAATTTTATAATTATTATATTCGCCCTATCGCAACTCGGAGCTTTGAGAATAAGTTTCCGGGGAAGTTAGCATGTCGAGCTCCGAAATCATGAGATCACGATAACATGACCTAATTTAAAGGGAAAATAATCTTGGATTAAGTGATTAATTAATTACATTTTTATCCGTATGGTGATCTCGCGCATCGGGATTTAGACGGCGTAAGTTTTGAAAAAGAAAACACCGAGTGGCGAATTGCCGACAGAACTTTTACCATGGTTTATCTTTTACTTTTAGCCGTGGCACAGGTTACTAATATAAGGACCTCGTGTCCTCGACTATCGGGGATATGACAATAAATTTTTGGGTTTGGCGAACGCCGAGGTGTGAAACCCCGACGACGTTTAATCATGTATTAGGGAAAACTTTACCCTTGTTACTGTCCTGAGTGAAAAATTACAATGATTTCGCTGTTTCGTGGCTCAGGGCATCTGAACTACATGACTTATAGTATCCGACCTACAAGATCCCGAAGTAGAACAAAAGAGGAAACATTTTTACGAAAGGTAGGACTCGCCTCGGGAGTATAATAATCATCACCATTTGCATTGATAAAGATTTGGAGATTTTGAAACTACAAATGGAAAAAACGAAAACCATCCTTCGACTTCGAGCATAAAAATGAAAATTGTGACGGGCTAGAAAAACAAAGGCAGCTCCAACAGAAGACATCTTCCTCAGCTCTTGATGCTCAAATCTGCCTTCCACAGAGTGAACAAGAGGTTGAAAGTGTCTTAGACACTAAGCTACCTAATGCACCGGAGGCCCAAGTGGATAGTCTGAAGGACAATCCAGGGTCAGGCGAACAAAAGGGAGAAGCCACACAGTGGGAAATCGACGTATCAATAGCCGATAACCAAGTAAGTACCGAGCCTACCCCCAATGCCTCAATTTCAATCAGTACTCAACTTCTTGATGAGAAACAAACAAAAGCCAGACCTTCAGAACACAAGGAGGAGGTTCAAGAACCTAGTCTTGAACAAATATATACCATCAGGAGCCTGGGAAATACGCACACCTGGGAAGATAATAAAATCCCTGAACCCGTGGATGAAGTTGGTGACATACATGCCATCACTTACGACTGGAAAAGAAAATCTATCATGCAAAGAACCACCAAGAAGAGGAGGATCACTTAGATTGCTCCATCCTCATCACCATGGAGGAAAATTTGATAAATACAGAGCATGCCAAAACATTCGAACTTATCGGTGCAGGGATGGAAATCATAGATGCCACCATGGATAGAGAAAAAAGGGATGAAGAGGATATGGTTGTTGATCTGAAAGAATTGGAACATTTGTGCTACTTGGAGAAGTATTACAAGGACACTACACAGGTCGCGGTGTTCCTAAGGAGAAAATTCAAGGAGGCTTGCAAAAAAATTAGGGATGAGCGACACCTACTCACTTCAAGGATAGTCGAGATTCAAGAAGACACCCTCATGACACTGGCGGTGTGCAAGGATATGAAGAGTTTGTATGAGAAAGCACACCAAGTAGTGGAAAGGATCGACTATATCAGTGCGGTGCAACAAGGTCGAGACACTGAAGAACACGACATTTGGGTGCTAAACGAAAGCAACATCGACCGCATAAGGAAATCGGTCGAATATTGGGTAAAAATGGCTTAGGAACCTCATCGGGAAATTCAAGACAAATGGGACAATTGCGAAAAGAGCTAGACCAAGATCAACCAGGCAATTAGAGACATCGACCTCCCCAGATTTGGAACACCCGATGGATTTTTCGACTTGCATGACATAGTCAAATCACACACCGAACAAGAATCATCATGGGCTGAGGAAATAGCAAAGGTTTCTGACATGGTGCCAAGGCAGGTGTAGTTGTTCATGGAGCACCCGATCAAAGCTCGAGCTATGTTGCAGCAGTTAAGTTCCATAATAGTTAAGTATGGGGCACATGCAATAGAGATACCAGAGATTCTTTCGGCCCCAATGGCACAACATAGATTCTTTTATGATAACACATGTGAGGATCTCTTCATCAAGTGGTCAAAGTACAAGAAGAGTCATCCACTCAAGTGAGATCATTTGATGACTCTTTGAAGACTGATAGAAGAAAGCACCGTGTAGTGAGTTTTATTTTACTTAGTTTCGCTTTAATAGTTATTTTTAGTTAATATTATGCTATAAGTAGGAGGGTCGACCTCTTAACAAAAGGTTAATGGATGTTGCAAAGACCCTCATTTTTGGATTTTGTAAAGAACCATTTTGGAGCTTCATTAATTGATAAGTCTTGTCTAGGACCAAAAAAAAGTTTGTGTTTTTCATCAAAAGTATGTATTTCTGATTTCATCTCATGAATGAATGTTGTAACGAGTAAGAGCTTCTAAATCTGTTGATAAGTTATCTGATTCAATGTTTTATGGTTCTTGTATTTTATGATGAAAATTAAATCATTGTGTTAATATGTAATTGATGATTAGAGTTAAGAGAATTATTTTTCTTGCCATCGTTTATTGCATATGTGTTTTCTTCTGATAATCGCACCCCAGTCAATGATTGGAACACCAACAAGTTAACGTATTATTACTAGGCTTGTGGTGAGATTTTTTGTCTACATGCTAGAGCGAAAGGGTTATCCCAAGCTCAACCTTCTCCTGTAGTGAAGCTTTTCCCCATTTTATTACCAAGTTGGTTTATACTGGATTTATTTTGTATCAGACCCACCTATAGGAGAAAATACAAAAAGAGAACGTCTGAATTGAGGGAGAAGAATTCACAAGAAAAGGTAAAGCCATCGATTATTTGGCCGGATCGAAAGATCTGGAGAACCATTCCACCATTAAATGTTGCAGAGTCTAATTGGGCCTCGGTGGTGGGTTTGGTTCCTGTTGTTGAGTTAAAGGGATTTAGGAGACCTCAACAGAATTTTAGAGAGTGGAAATCTATGGAAGTTGAAAACAAACTGGAATATTGTTGGTTTGTTAAAGACAAGAAAGGCAACAATGGAGATCATATGTATTTGTATTGTGCCAAATTATAACATGTGCAAGGAAATTATCAATCACTTGGATTATTACAAGATATATGTTTGGTGTCAGCCACATATATTGTTTATGCACTTGTCAAACAAGTGAGAACTTATGTCAAGTTTAGATATTGTTTCAAATTGAGTAATTATAACAAGAATGATTTTTTTTCAGAATTCTGTGCATCCATTGTTGATGACATTGAGAAAGACAAAGTAAGTTTTTTATTTATATTTTTGTGTCGTTTATTATTTTTAGTATCATGGTAATGTTTTAATTTTATTTAACATGAAAATTCTATATTTTATTTTTACAAGATTTTGTTGAACGACTTTCACATATGTTAGTGGGGATTTACTCTACAAAGAATGATATCATGGATGTCATCAACGCTTTTCATATTGAAAAGACACAAGAAGGAAGTTTTAGCACTAGAATTCACCTTCAGATTGAATTGAAGGTAATCCCAGTACCCATCAGTTTAAATGTCATAGGTAATTGAGTTTTGAGTGGTCAAATGGAGAAAACTCAATAACAATAGCATTCCAACTCAAAAATCAGGACTAGCATGCACCAACCATTGAGGTCTTTAATCAACTTCAGTCAGTAAGTTAGAGTAAGGGTGAGTAGGAGGAAGATTTAGTGAGAAAGGTGTAGAGGTCTACTATGAACATCATATTTTCTAGCAGCCTAAGGAAGAAAAACTTAAACACAATGTTCTCTTGGATTCAAATTTCAAGGAAGTTGAAAGAAATCATAACAGTACTATAATCAAACATTGATCATAATACAGTTACAACAATCCATGTGAATCAATCAAACATGAACTCTCCCAGTATCAGAGGCAAATAAGATGGAGTAAGAAAAATGACTTAGATTAATCAAAATGTCTCAAAAAACAAATACATAACCAGATAACCAATTGTTCTCAATCAAAATATTACAATAGAAGGGAGCCTAACTCAACCATTCGACCTTAAAAAAATATCAAAATTGCCTATATATACTAAAATGTTTTAACCACCAAGAATGTGATCAGATCACTGCCTTCAAAGCCTTCAGTCAGAGCCCACTATGTTAGGTTGTGCAGACCTCATGATGTCAGACGCAAGTCAGGCATAGTTATGTTCTTTACAGGAAAAATTTCCCATAAGGAAACTTTGTATCGTAAGTGTGCCTTCATGGCTGCTCTCTGCAATGTTTTCTATTTATGGGATGAGGCGAGATCTCAACTGTTGCCCACAATCTTCAATAACTGTCTTCATTGGGATTAGGGCTATTCCTGACACCCATAACTATTCTCAGACAATGCCAATGACTTCTGCGAGTCCATCCTGACACCTTGAGGCCATGAATAGTCTTTTTCTGTGACCAATGCAAGCTTTGCAAGTGGAAATATGATAGTGTATGCACAGGGGTGATGTGGAGTGATATGCTTGGAGAAAACTTGCATGGCCCAACGAGTGAGCGATGGCGATGTGGAAGGAAGCGATTGGGGGGAGCGGAGGCTGGGACGAAGTTGCGGTAGCAAGGGAAAGGTAGAGGTGGCAGAGAAACGAGAGAGGTGATGTGTAAGGGATATTGGAATGTGAGTGGGACAGGTGTCAGGAGGTGAGGAGAGGTATCGGGAAGGGAGATGTGATAGATGAAGAGAGGGTGCTTGAGATGCTTAGGCCTCCAATATTTTTCGTTTTCCCTGTGGAAATCATGGGCAAAATTTCACATGATTTACACCATAATGCAATTGAGGGTAAACCTCAATTTCTGTCTAATTTTTAAGAAACAATCTGTAGATCCTTGTGTTAACATGAAGGAAAAAGAAACAAAAATTAATGGAGGTTCAACCTACAAGAGTAGATAGAGAAGAACATGAAATAAGAATGAAAAATCCTCATTCTATAAATCCTAAAAGGGTTACATTTGAAAATGAGGAAACTCCAAATGAATATTTTGTTGATATTGGTCCCAATGAGGTTATCACTCCTTCTCACAAAAATAACAAACAATATAAATGCAAATGATTAATGGTTGATGATGAGTCTATTCCTATTGATTATGAAGAAATCATTGATTTAGATGAAACACATTTAAATCATAAGAGGAAGAAAAAAAATGTTTATAACATTCAAGAAGCCATTGTTAGATCAGAGTATTATAATGAAAGTCCTAAAGGTAGCAGATAAATAATAACACTAGGTCCTGATCTAGAGGATAGTATTATGAAAACAACACAAAATTCCATTCGAAATACAATGAGGACGACAAAATTAGTTGATGTTGGCCACACATTTCAGTTGAATGTGAAAAAACTTTATAAATCCACAGAAGGGAAGGAAAAATATCAAATTAGAAAACCGCATAACTTGCATATTCACAATTTGAAAGCATTGATTAGGTACAATCCATATGCACATGTGGTTGACTACCTAGTTTTTGTTGACTCAATGGAAGTTCCTACAAGGGAAGAATTTGATAGATCAAAATTTTTTACTACAAATATTATGTGATTGGAGGAAATCATTATGCAGAGGCTAGAAGAAAATTGATGCAAGAATATCCCAATAATCCTCTTTTTGAGACAGTCAAATGCATAAATTATGATGGTTTAACAGATTCAGAAGAAAAATTACTGACATGGGATCATAACACAGATAATGAGTACAAAATGGCTATGAACTTCATTCAAAGGGTGAGATTTATCCATAATGAATTTTATTAAATTTTCCATGGGGAGAGATCAAATGTTGATGTTAACTTTCAGAAGCAATGTTTATGGAAATAGGATTCCCACTTGATGATGAAAATACAAAAGAAAAAAAATACAAAGGAAGTGATATATTTAGAGATGTGGATAACTATTTTCAATTGGGATTTAGAATTAGATAAATATGGGATTTGATAGATGAGATCTTCACCCTATGGGAAAATATTGGTATAAAAAACCAAAGAGTTAAGAAGGCTAAACCATTGATATGTGGCACAAGTAAGAGAGGTCTTGACATAAAAAATATTCCAAATGATATGACTATAACACCTTGGAGATTAATACAAAGAGTGAAGGATGATGAAATCATCATAACTATATTATCACATGTTAGGTCGGGAGAATTGTCAATGGAAGAAATCTGTGATGAATTTAAAAATTAAGTTTGTTGAGCTATTTTTATTTATGTTAGGACAAGAAAATTAATTTTTTTAGTTTAAGATATTTGTTTAACATTTTTTTTTTGTTTTATTTAGTCACAAGGTGTATATGAAAATACAAGAGGAAATGGTCAAGATGTTGAATGAAGAATGTTGGGATGATGTTAAACTCAACTATCGATATTCAAGATCTTCAGCAGTATTGAAACAATTTTTTGTTGCATTCAAAAAGGTATGTTGATTTGTCACATTCATATTATTCATTTGTAAGTTAATTTATTTCTATTTTAATAGTTATAGATATATAACTATATGTTTGTTTGTTTCATTAAATATGCCAAAGAAGAATGCAGATGGAGTACCTGAAAATTTCAAAAGTTTTATAAGTTACAACATCACCATTTTGGATATTTAAAGTATTTCATTCAGACACACAACAAGGATTAGTACAATCAAGCTTCAAGGGGTAAGAAAAGATAAGGATGCAGTTTATCTGGTAAGATATTGAAAGTGTATGTTTAGCAATTAAGATTAGAAAACAATTTTATTAATTCACAAGTTGATTGAATTTGCACTTATTTATGTTATAGAAACAAGCCTAATATCAGAGGTCCAAGAGACAATCATTTAAATGTGATTTTGAGAGATGCATCTTGCAACCTGAACAAAAGATGATTCTTATAATTCTATTCTTGCTAATGCAAAGGATGGAGAGACTCCTAGTAGTATATTGGTATACAATGTTGTGGTTAGAAAGCTAACATATGAGGAAAAATATTTGAAAGGAGAGATGGTTAACATTTATCAAAAACCACAAGCATTAATTAATTATATATAGATACATTTTCAAATGAAAGAGATTGGGTTTTGGATTTGTTCTCGGGTTCAGGTAAGAATTATGATCTAATATTTATGAAACCATACTTCAATATTATATTATTTTTAATTTATGTATTTTTACGGTATCTAACTTCATTATTTATTTTGTATTTGGTGATTAGATACAACATTAGCGTGTTGCCTATAGAAAGAAGGAATTTCATAGCCATTGAAAGTGACCCAATGCAGTGCAGTTTTATTCAACAAAGAATTAATGCTATTCCAACTCTTCTAGATGAAATGCAAGAAGTTGGCTTGAGGAAAAGAGATTTTAGTGAATCAAAGGTGGAAAAATTGTCAAACGGACCTCAAGTACCATTAGGAGGAATGATTGGAAATGATCACTTTGGAGAACTTGCAAATATCAAAGAATCAATGGAAGAACAAAATGACATAATGGAAGCCCAAAATGACGTCGAATAAGATGATAATGTGTCTGTTGAGAATGATGAATTTGAGATATATGATATTGTTGATTAGTTTAAAGATGCCTTTGAAGACGATGCTCAATTTTGCAAATTTTTTATGAGCTATAATTGTAATGTTTTGACTTTCATATTTTAAAATAAGAATAAAGATGTATCTATTGTTGTTTTGTGATGAGTTTTTTTATTGTTTTTTTTTTCATTTTATTTGTATGTGAATCACTATACATTGGAAAATTTTATTAAATGTTGTCATTTTTTTACTTCAAATGTATAAAAATAAAAAAGAAAACGATATTTTTTTATTTTTTTTTAATTTTGACTTTTTTGGTTCAATTGTGTCCATAAAAATGTTTTATTTGACATGTTATTTTAAGGAATATGTACCAAAATGTATAGGTTTTTAATTATATATGGCTATAAAATGTGTGTTTTTTTGCTAAATATTAAAAAATAGTGTTATTTAACTACAATTGTTTTTTTATTTATTGAAGTAAAGGTTGATTTATTGAAGTAAAGGTAAACAATGTGTTAAGATTGATGTTTTTCACTATATTTAAAAAGTATGGAACAATAAATTAATTAAGGAGACAAAATTATATGAAAAATCGTAATTTCAAACAAGTAAATGGTAAAAAATATTTTTAATATTGAAAGAAGCATGAAAAAATGACTAAAAGCACCATTGAATAATAATAATAATAATTAGAAAAAATTGAAAATAGATGAAAAATAAGCATTTAAAAAAATAATGTGAAACATTGTGGATCGAAAAATTTAAAATATCGAAAACCCCCTAAAAATGGCGGGGGGTGCTACCGGTAGCACTACTTTTTAAATGGGTTAAAAAATTGCCCCCCCAAAAATGAGAACTCTGTAGAGCTCTCATTAATTTGGTAACTATGTTTAAATTGCATAAGGTCTTTGAGCATAGTTTTATTTTGATGACGTGATTTGCATGTACATTCTTAGATGACTCTTTTATTGACTTGATTTACTCATCATGATGCATTTGAATTGATATCCTTGGAGGGAGTATCCATTTGTCTTTACAGGACCCAGTTGGTGGACAATTTTAGAAGAACAAGACTAGCTTGGGATTCCATGGGGCTTGAATCCCATAGGTTGGATGCTAATGGCCCACATGTCAGATGATGAATACATGCCTTTGGATGGCTATAATACATCATGGAGGACCTAACCTAGCCCCTACCACCCAAACAATTTACCTAAGGAGGCCAAAACGTAACCCTTGAGGGATTGACCTTGCTTTAGGGATAGGATTTTGGTGGTGGTTGAGAACACTTGGCACGTTTTGGAGAGAAAAACGCCTTGGACCATGGAATAAAGGCATGGATTCAATAAAATTTGCCTTTGGAGGCCTAGTGCACTCATATCCTACTCCAACGACTTGCAAAAGTGTCAAAATGTCACCCTAGAAGGGTGATGTCTTAATTTAGGGTTTGCTTTATGTGCAAATAATGAATTAAAAAGTATTATTTTGTGTAAAGGGGAAAGATAAGGTATGTTGACCCCTTATATTGTTTTTTACCCTAAATTTTGTGAATAAAATATGTTTAAGAAATTTCATATAAATAGAGATCATTTGTATCTCATTTGGATCATGACTCTCCCTCTTGTGATAAGACTCCTAGCTGAAATTTGCACCCTCTTTGGGAAATCTCTATCTCTTGTGCTCTTTTTATGGTTATTGGTGGAAGAAGTAATGCGCTACTTCTATTGGAGCTATTCTCTTGCATTTGTGGTGGTTTATCTTGGTAAAATAAGGTTTATCTTGTTGTTGCTTGGATTAGGTAAGGAATCTATCTTTTTGTTGCTTCGTTTCTTGGTTACAAGTGTAATTTTCTAGACTTATTGGGTTTACAACCTTACCATATCCATCACTTTTTTCTTGGAATAATTTATTGCATAAGGTTTTACGAGGAGAAGTAAAAAGGTTTACACCCTCCTAGTACTTCCTAGTTAGCCTTGCTTGCCTTGGGGAGTAAAAGGGATTACAACCCCAAGAAGATAACATTGCTAAATCTTTGATTTTATGACTCCATAACCCAATAGCTAAAGGCACTAAATATGATTGCATTCGAGAAATAAAATCTTTCATTGGTTAAGGTGAAAACTTGGGATTTTGATATTGCCTAAATTGGAATCAATTATATGCCCTATATGCTTGATTGAGCCACTAGGGCGTCTCATTTTGGTAAGTGATTCTTACTGATGTTATAACATTTAATATACATCCAATAGAGTTTCAAAAACCCTAGTACAAATATTTTGATAACTCACAAAACAACCATCAAAAGTTGCTAAAAGTTTGCCCCTATCCTCTACTAGTCCTAACACACTTTTTAGGTGGATTGTTGGCAAGTTTTGGTGGTTGATTTCCTTTCTATAACAACTTGTTTTCTACATCCATAAGGATGATAATTATCTATGCATTACTTTTTAATGATAGAATTATATTGTTTCTAAAGTATCATGCATTATTACTTGAGTTAAACTAGTCATTGCTAGCAAGTCTCTTCCATACTTAACAAGAATTTTAGAAATTTTATTTGTAGCACTCATTATCATTTTATTGCTTATGTATATTATTATTTATTGCTGCAATTAGGGACAACAATATTTACTTTCTTTTCCAACACATTATTGGGCTTGTATCTTTGTCTTCCTTGTGTCTCGGGTAGGTGCAATCACTTCTTGGAAGGTTTCTATACTATGGGACATATCCTAACATATACAAGACTCTTTTCAAGCCCTTGTTACCTTCCATGATTTACCTATAGAGGGACACTTCATCATCTCTTCATATTCCACCTCATTTCCCCTAGGTTCAATGAGATCCCCCCCTTGAGGTGATTACTTCATTTCTAAAGTGATGGGAATATCTATCTAAGGTGACAATGGGTAGGTGTTCTCTTAGTTGTCACAATATTCAAAAAATTATCATTATTTTTCTTATTATTGTTATAAGAGTATTATTCTTGTCTATTGTTTTCCCTTGTTGTTATAGGAAGGTTACAGGTGATAAATCTGAGGGGATGTATAGTGACGGTTGTACAAGGAAACATATTAGATGGTCTCTAGTTTGAGACATGGATCATATGGATCCACTAGTGGTAAGGCAATAAGCCACACTAAGTATCAACTCAGAAGGATCTAGAATTTAGAGAGATTCATCCCTCACGGTCTAGTAGGGAGGAGCAGCCTCCCCAGGACCATTCATATGAGACTTCATAGGAAATCATCACACATAGAGGGCGCAGATGGCTCTGAAGATTATATATATTCACAGGTAGTCAAGCTTAAGAGGGGGCATGGAGACTTAGAGTGAGCCTAATCTCAAAGAGAGTTAGTGGCTTAGAGACTTTCATCCAGAAAATAATCCTCCTTAGATTCATATGGTAAAGAGAGACATCTTCCAGGACTGACGGATAGGTTTCATGAGTTGAGGAGGCTAGATAAATATTGTTAGAAAAACAGGACCACGGAGCAATAAAATAAAACAAATGCAGGAACAAAACACAGAAGACACACAATACAAGAGAGACACAGGTTTATGTGGTTCACCCAGTGTGGGCTACGTCCACCAGAGAAATTGCCAGGTCCTTCCTTTATTATTATCCAGCAAATGAAGGGATACAACCTACAAAA
>SNQJ01S0029594.1:81707-109973 GCA_010110895.2 Picea sitchensis | reverse complement strand
TCTTTATCAATATGGACAAATGCTTCACAACCGAAAGTTTTCAAAAAAGAATGGTTTACCTTTTCTCCTGTCCATTCCTCCTCTGAAATTCTACCATCCAAAGAGCTTGAAGGTCCTCTGTTTATTAAGTAAACAATAGTATCTACAACATCTGCCCATAAATGTAAGGGCAAATCAACATGCAATCTCATACTCCTTGCACGCTCCATGATTGTCCTGTTCATCCTTTCTGACACACCATTTTCTTATTGTGTTCTTGGAACTGTCTTCTCTCTATTAATCCCATGGTATGAACAATAATCATCAAACTCCTTGCTGCAATACTCACCTCCATTATCTAATCTAAGACACTTCAAAATTTTTCCTGTCTCATTCTCAACTAAAGCTTTCCATTTCTTAAAAGTATCAAAAACATCAGATTTTTGTCGAATGCAATAAACCAAAGTTTTTCTAGTTGCATCGTCAATAAAAGTAACATAATAACGAGAGCCACCAAGAGATGATACCTGAGCTGATACCCATACATCTGTATGCCCAAGTTCTAACCTTTCATTCTTCTTTTCTTTTCTGACTCTGAGAAATCAGACTCTCTTTTTTTATCCATAAACACAATGCTTATAGAAGTCCAAATCAATTTGTTTAAGATCTGGTAGAAAATTTATTTTGTGAAGTATCTGCATACCCTTCTCACTCATGTGTCCCAGCCTATGATGCCACATTTTTGTATCCACTCCTATAGAAGCTAAAGATATAGAAGAGTCAGTATTACCCGTACATAAAATACAATGTACCTACCTTCTCTCCTTTTTCTATCACCAATGATCCTTTGATGACCTTCCATGTCTTATCTATAAATATGGATATACAACCTTCACTTGCCAACTGCCCTATTGAAATTAGATTTTTCCTTAAATATGGAACATGTCTTACCTCTTCAACAACCATTGGTTTCCATTGCGTTTCTTTATTTTTAACTTTCCCATTCCAACAATTTTGCATGGTGCATCATCACCCAAATGAACCTGTCCAAAATCACCTTGAACATAATATAGAAAATGTTTCCTATGGGGTGTGGGATGAAATGAAGTCCCTGAATCTACTACCTAAGACTCAGAAATATTATCTACAGAAAGAATCAAAGCATCTTGTAACACATCACCTCTTAAATTTGCTTCCTAGTTTCTCTCCTGTTGTCCATCTCTTTGTTTCTTTGGAGCTCTATAGTCTTTCTTCAGATGTCCTTTCTTCCCACAATTCCATCACTCTATCTTTCCAAGTATGGATTTGGATCTTCCCTTCCTATAATTCCCATGGTTCCCTAAGCCCTTTCCTCTATCCTTTTGTCTTCCCCTATTCTCCATGTTCAACGCATTACCTAAAGTCTCACCTGTGCTTTTCCGTCACATTTCCTCACTAAGGAAAACACCAACAACATCATCAAATTTTAAATTATTTAAACCAGAGACAGAGTTACTTACAGCCATGACCAAGTTGTTCCATCTTTTTGGCAATGAGAACAAGATTAGAAGAGCCCTAACCTCATCATCAAAGTCCACTTTTATGAAACTTAGTTGATTGGTAGCCATATTAAATTCATTTAAATGATCTACAATAGACCCACCTTCTGACATCTTCATATTAAATAATATCTTCATTAGAAATATATTATTGGACGCTGAGGTTTTTTCATACAGTTTATCCAATGCATCCATCAGATCCTTCATTGTCTTTTCTTTCGAAATATTGAAAGCCACCGACGCTTCCAAGCTCAGTCGTATTGTTCCTAGAGCCTTTCTATCAAGAATCTCCCATTATTCATCCTTCATGGCCGTCGGCTTCTTTGCTACTCCACCCAATGGTAGGAATAGATCCTTTTGATATAAATAATCTTCCATCTGCATCTTCCATAACTGGCAGTTTTGGCCATTAAATTTCTTGACCCTAAACTTTCCATCTTCTGACATTGCTCCCACTCGAACCAGGAACCCTCTTTTCTTGTGAGTTACCTTTCGCTCTGATACTAGTTGTTAGAAAAATAGGACCGCAGAGAAATAAAATAAAACAAATGCGGAAACAAAACACAAAAGATACAAAATACAAGAGAGACACAGATTTACGTGGTTCACCCAGTGTGGGCTACATCCACCAGAGAAATTGCTAGGTCCTTCCTTTATTATTATCCAACAAATGAAGGGATACAACGTACAACAAAACCCACTGTAACTTCCTCTTATTTATCTCACAGTCTTCTCTCTCAGAATACAATACTCACCATCATACATAGACGCAATATATTTCCCTCATAAAAGAGGGTTTCCTTCTAGGGAAAAAAACCCTAACATAATTTCTACCGTTAGATCTGCAACCTTATAATGAACAGTCCAGATTTACAATGAAATTACAATATACTTTTACAAGGAAATTTTTCCTTCGGGGGCCTCGCCCATGAACTCCCCAACTGGGGGGATAGCCTCCTTGGACCCCACAGAGTGGGTACCCCCCCTCTTCACTCCCCCGCGTGGAAGAGTGTACATACTTCTTGGGGTGTAAAGTCTTCATGGGGTATAAACACGATTGAAAAACATAAGACCTCTGAGTCAGGAAGATAATCAGGCTCCAAAACCAACACTTGGTTACCTCAGACACATATAGATATTCAATATTCTCAAGTGTTATTAAAATGAGAGAGATTTGCCTCTTATTTATACTCTCCAAGTAGCTTCCTTAAAAACATCTTCTAGGTAACTTGGCCCCACTTTCCTTATTTTAGGGTTAACACACTTCTAATTTCTCCATTAAATATATTATTTAAATATATTTTTTTGGTATTCACTTTGAATTATAGTACACTCATCACTTCACTTTATTATTTACCTTTTAAAATCCCTTAAACCACTTTCACTACTTTGACCTTTTACGACTTCTAGATGACATGTGAGGGTCCTCCAACTTCGTAAGGCCATAACTCTCAAACCATGAGGAGTTATGTGAAATTCCACATACCACCAGAAATGGCATGACATGTACTATTCATATAAAATAGTATTGTATGAAAATATATCATAACTCATACTGTTACTCATCAAACAAACTTGGGTCCATTACCCAAACTTGGGGTCTCGAACTTCTCATGGCCATAACTCTCTAATCGTGAGGAGTTACGTGACGTTCTACATACCACCAGAAATGGCATGACAAGCACTATAAATATAGGATAGTTTCACCAACAATTTCCCTAATCTTCATCTCGTTATTCCACATACAAGCATGGGTCATCCAACCATTCTTCTAGGATAACTCAATCCATGGAGCATCTTCTCGTGAGGGCTATCACCATAAGGGGACCACTTTGGAGTTCATCCATTTGTGCACCTTATCAATCATCATAAGACAATAATGACAGTGTGGGTCCTCCAACCATTCTTCTAGGATAGCTCAATCCACAAAGTGCCTTCCCATGAGGGATTTCACCATAAGAGAACCACTTTGGATTTCATCCATTTGTGCACCTTATCAATCATGATAAGACAATAATGAGTCATCTATACATTTTTCCAACAATGCATCATATACCAATGAAACCACATCGATCCATGTTCATCATGTATCAATGACAACTCATTCATCCATCTTCATCATATCAATGAAAACTCATTGATCCATTTTCATCTATGCATTCTCATCAAGGAAAATACATATTATATTACATCAATCATCAATCAATCAATCCTTTGACATAAAGAAATCACTTGACATCAATCAATCAGACCATTGGCATCAATGACAACATGATCCAAAAACTAGTGCCAAAAGTCCTCATTTTCCTCCAATATTCAAGTGACGATTCTAGAGTTCTACGTGGATGATTTCTAGAGCCGTTTCCGTGGGGTAGGTGCTCTTCCTCCCCTCTATCTTTCTATAGCAAAATTGTTCAGTTTTAATGGTTAAATTTTGAGTTTATGGGTGAATTTCTAAGGGTTAGAGCACCTCCATATCTTCACAAGCTCTCCATATTGGGAATTGCAATGATTTAGGATCATCACAGGGGGTTCATTGCTAGGGTGTGACAATGCCACATTGTGGTAAACTTGGCCCCTACGATGATCAAAACTCAAAAAATAAAAAGAGAGAAAGAACTAGGAAAACCCCCAATTTTGGATTTTTGATGAACTAATTCATCTTTAATTGTTGTTTGGAATATTTTTCATAGTTCCTCATGCTCGAATGGAAGGAAAGCAAAATGAAGAGAAATATTACATTGTTGGGAATGATCTCAGCACCTTCATGTCACTCCGGGAGTGTGGCTTTCTTAAGTTTTTCAAAGTGCAGGGAATGAGAGCCCAATTGGTTCTATTGGAGAACTTAGTCTGAATGTGGGACATAAACGAACAAGCCTTTCATGTTGGGGTTTATACACTGACTCTAGATATTGATGACATCTATTTTTTGATTGGATTATCTCATTGTGGGTCTCAGGTGTCACTATTGGGAAGCAGAGGAAGAGGTGAACCTATGGATTATTATGTAGCACATCACTACGCATCTGGTAGAGAGAAACATAGTGGCAAGGTTTCCATAATAGATGTTCATGATTTATCATTGAGGACCATTCTATATACTATCACTTGTGTGCCAGGGAGTGCAGCTCCACATATAGATTTTCAAAGCCATTTCTAGTATGATATCAAATGCATGGAGCCCGGAGTCTTCAACTGGTGTGAGGGCCTCCTCAAAAATATGAAGAAAAAATTAATGAAGTGAAGGATCGGTCGATTGAAACAATTCAAATATGGATCGATTTTGGTATCATTTTTCCTAGAGAGGGTCCCATTTTTGCACCTACTACATGTGGATTGGGGTGTATCCGCTCCACATGATCCTCAGATGAAGAGGTGGGTAGACATGATGGCATGCCATGGTGATGTGCCAACTATTATATATCTTCATGTATTCTTCTAATGGCTGAGAGATCAACTTATCATGATCGAGGATTATGCATATGCCAGGACAAAATTTCATGGTGATCCTGACTTGGAACTACCCAAGGGTTCACAATGGGGAGATATAGGTAAAAAGGATTTTTCATTATATGTTGTTTTTGACATTTTAATTACAAATTTTTTATGTTATGTATCTGAGACAAATCAAGATCTCTCAAAATGCAGATGTGGCACCTTTCAAGCCTCCAGTATCATCTCCTATCCAGATCCATGGAGAGATATGCATAGTGGAAGGTCAAGGAGTAGCAGTTGATGCTATTAAGGAGATAGAACACAACCTTGAGGGGTTGACTATGGATATCCATAATATCACTATGGATGAGTTACCGCAATGCTACCAATGCCATATTGTTGGCATTTTAGCATCCGTTGGTTGACTGCTCCATCCTGTAGCACGAGAAGTGGTTTTCTATCACGATCAACATCCATGATGCATATGTATATGAAGCCACGTGCTTCAACATTTTGGTTTTAGGACACACTTTTTCGTAACTTTTTGATGTTATAATACAAAACTTCTACCAGCTTACTTGTCTTTACATGTGTGTTTGGATTTATAAATGTCACAAATGTCTATCTAAAACATAATTAGCTAATGAATATATTAATGTGTTTAGATATCTAGAAATGTGTTGATATTCAATGTAATCAAAATTTATTTCCAAGAGGTGAATTCTCAAGTCTACCCGTAATAGTGTAGGACTTCGGATGGAATAAATGTTTCTTAATTGCAACACCACTAGTTGAGAATCAAGATGTACAATTATATGATGAATCCCAAATGAAATGGCATCAGTTAACAATTCAATAACTACACTGTATTTCACAATATTATTAGTTAACCGACCAAGGAAAATACCGTGTCGACTAATCAAATCGTCTGTAGGTGCATAGATCTCCCATGCAATAGATGCTAGATTTTGAGTATTGCGACTGGAACCATCAAGAAATCCAATATAGGGTAGCGATAACGCTGACTTATGGAAGTCAAGCACAAGGAAAGGTAATAATTTTGAGGGCATAAAAATAAACGACAAAAAGCACACTAGAGTATGATACATTAAAGTACAAAACACTCATGCAAATTTTTTTTAAGCATAGTACTTATTTAGGTAAATCCCATTTCTGGGTTCACCCAAAGGAATTGCATAGCAATCAATTAGATCGTAAGCCCCTTTATCCAATGCTCATTTAGTCATAAAAGGGCCACACCACATGGGATTGAATTTACTTGCCCACAACAAATCACGATCTTGGTTTAACATGTTTGTCGTATTGAGCCTTGAAGTGTTTATTTTGGGTTTCTATTACTAATGAAGAATCATAATGAGTCTCATCTAATTACATTAAATGTAAATTCTAACCTTGTACAATATCTACTGCAAACTGATATTCAGAAAAGAACAGTAAAGATACAATGGCAAATACAAACATTACACAGAGATTTTTCACCTGGAAACCCTAAACCGGGAAAACTAGCATATATTATATTCATACACATTGTGTTACATTGTTTACAATACAATATACATATAGGAGCCATCGGAATCCAAAACCCTAACCCAATGACCTGGATTAGTCCAAAACCCTAATTCCTTAACTGGAAATAGAAAACCATTGGCAAAAAACCATGTGCTGAAAAAACACCTAATATCATGTGGTCCTGGAAATATGTCATCCCGGTAATATGTCATCCTAGAAATATGTCATCCTGAAAATATGTCGGCTCGGCCTAGCAAAAATATGTCAGCCCGAAAAAAAAAATTGGGGGCGCTGCCCCCGAACCCCTGTACCCCCCTACTCGTGCAAAGAATATAACACATACCCAACATTAAATACGAGAGACATTCTTCTTTGGCTATGGTGTTGGGGATAATTTTGACAACTAGTTTTAGAGACGGGATTTCACATTCAATCGAAAACATGAATTCGATACCATACACTAATTGGAAAGGTGTGAACCTCATAGAAGATTTAATTGACGTCTGATAGGCCCATAATGATGAAAAAATCATTGTGTTCCAGCTTGACCTGTAAATCCCTATCATCTATCGAAGCATGGTAATTAAAATTTTGTTGATTTCTTCAACTTGGCCATTGGCTTGTGGATAATAAGGGATTTAGTTTTCATGCCATAAACCCAACTTATTAGTAAGCTCAAACATCATAAAATTGATAAAATGGGTGCCATGGTCGATGACGATGGATTTAGGGACACCAAACCTAGTGATGATATGATTTAATATGAACAATGTTGCAGGTTTTTCAGTGTTATCAAATCTAGGCATCGCCTCGACCCATTTAGTGAAATAATCCATAGCTACAATGATGTATCCATTCCCCTTGACTGAGTGAGGGTTACATGTTATGAAGTCGATGCCCCATTTAGTGAATGGACCAGTGGAAAACACTATATAGAGAAGAGCAGGATGAGATCGAATCTTATTATTATAGGTTTGACAAGCATGGCATTTATGAATTGTGAGAATGCAATCCTTGAAACGTGAAGGCAAGAAGTAACCAAATCGTAGGATTTTTTGGGCAGTGGCATACCTAGACATATGACCGCCGCATTCTCTAGAATGATAGTCATTTAGTGCTTTCTCAGCTTCATCATATGTCAAACATCGTCGAAACACGAATTCAATACCACGACAGTAAAGGGTATCACCAAGAATAAGATATTGACCGGCTTGATACCTAATATGACGATGATTTACATGAGATATATTGGGAAATTTTTTTTGGGTTTGGAGGTAAATAATAATGTATCCATACCAAATATAGTTTGAACTTATCATAAAGAGAGATTCATCAGGAAACAAATCTTTTTCCACATTTTCCGTATCAGTGGAGGGAATGTCACCTATCAACTTAGTAAAAACCAAAGATTTCTTTGACTTCTCTCTTTCAAAATCCAAATCAAACTCCTGGAGAATCACTATCCATTTGGAGTATTTTCCTCCTAGAAATTGTTGTGTATTAATATGTTGCATAGGATTGCAATAAAAAATAATCATGGTTTTGTGCAATAGGATATAGTGACAAAAACATTGGACAGCTTGAACAACTTCCAAGACCAATTTCTCCACATGCATGTATTTGATTTCGGTGGTCGTAAGATTTTGAATTAAATATTAAATGACATGTTTATCATTTGAATCATCCTCTTGGACTAGAGCCATGGCTATGGTATGATCTAAAGTAGCAAAATATAATAAATAATCTCGACTATAATCGGGGGAAATAAGTCTGGTGGTGTGCGATTTAATCCAAGTTTCAAAGATTCAAAGGCTTTGTTTGTAGTGTCATCCCATACAAAATCATGAACCTTCTTAAGAAGTTGAGTGAAACCTTTCATTAGTTCAAAATAATTGGGAATGAATCATCGTAGAAAGTTTTCGTTGCCTTGCAAA
Source organism: Picea sitchensis (assembly GCA_010110895.2). NCBI lineage: Eukaryota > Viridiplantae > Streptophyta > Pinopsida > Pinales > Pinaceae > Picea > Picea sitchensis. Next base: position 101,557 of record SNQJ01S0029594.1, on the reverse strand, counting down.
CTTTGGAATTGGCGTAAGGTAGAAGAAGGAGGAAAATTGATAATATCTTCAACCTTCAAAGGATCCACCCTGATCCCATACAAGGAAACAATAAATACTATAAGTCTTCCAGAATCCATACAAAAACACATTTATGTGGATTCAATCGTATGCGGTAATATCAACATCGGAGAAAAATGGATCGTAAGTGTGTCGGGTGATCTTGATGATGCATGGAATGATTTTGTAAATCATCTAGGTAAGGTTGTAAAATATGCTTAATATCATGAAAGAAATAAGACATAGCACGTTCAAAAGTAGTGCCAACATTCATGAGACTAAAAGGGAGTTTATGGTACGTGAAGGTACCCCAAGTGAAAATAAAAGTGGTCTTATGTTGATCCGCCGGTAAAATATTGATTTTATTATAGCCGAAAAATCCATCCATCAGAGAGAAGATTTCACTCCTGACATAATCATCAATGATTTGGTCGATGAAAGGGGTTGGATAATTATCTTTAGGACAAGCCTTGTTAATATCTCTATAATCAACACAAAAATGGATCGTTCCTTATTTCTTCATGACTGGAACAAGATTAGACACCCAATCAATCGACGCTATAGGGTAGACAAAACCAACTTTAAGAAGTTTTTCAACTTCAAGTTTGATCGCAACAACTTTTCATGGATGAATCAAGAAAATTCATTTTCGAATGGGTTTAGCGTTAGGGTATGTCTTAATTTCATGTACAATGATATCTGGATCAATTCCAGGCATCTCTTCATAACTCCATGCAAAAACGTCACGAAGTTCTTGGAAAAGGGCGTTGTAAGTTCGGATCTCATCGGGATAACATGAGGAACCTATGTGAACATTTTCCATTATGCCAAGATTAATTGAAATATCTAGAGGGACAGTGGGTGAAATATTTCCCAAGTTTCCTTCATACAAAACATCACGTGTTGGTTCATAAACTAGGGGAATATTAATAAGGCTGGATGGATTTGAAATCCATTGATAACTATTGATAGTATCAGGTTCAAGGAAGAGGATGGAACAATGATGTCCATCATCCCAAGGTGTTTCTTCCATAGACATAATTTCCATGATCATTTCATCAGTTGTAAATATTGTGTGAAATGGATCAAGAGTCATATCAAAGAGAGAATGAGGAGAAGGATATGTCAATTGAATATCTTGATAGACCAATTCCATTGGAATTTAAGGCATTTGGTCGCCATAACGAAGACATTCTTTCAAGCTAAGTACTATCCAAGGGTCATATGATTCATGGATTTTGACTACACGGGTCAAAATCATGTTAATATAAGCGACAAAAGGAGGAGGAACATCGGGCGGTCGAATGGGGAAAGTACCCACTAACGATGAATCCTTTAAAAGAACCATACCAACATTCTCATAACCAGGAGGTGCTTTTTCTATGAATGGAATGCTACTAGTGTGAAAATTAGATCTAAAAAAGGTAAGATAATCTACCGTAAAAACTTTACCTTGGTGAGGGAAATGTACACATGGAAAAGGGTAGAAACTACTGCTCGCATAACATCAATCCAACTACGACCAAGTAAAAGGTTGTAATCGAGAGGTGCATCAAACACCTCAACCTCAACAATAATTGTTTTTCCTTCTAACACAATCAATAATGCAGGAAGAACACCATAATATTTAAAGCATATACCATTAAAATATTTTAACATGTTGTGTGACTCGATAAGGGCAACAAAGACAATGAATTTCCAACAAGTGACGAACATGATGCAATTCAAAGCTCCTTCCTTAACAACTGTTCGAAAAATATTCTTATTTTCGACAATTACTTGTATTTGCAAAGCTAATGGATGAGGGAGTCTTGTAATGTGATATTCCAAGTCAATCATTATCAAATTCGTATCAATAGGATCGATTCCCCCAATATCCTTTAACAATTCCTTCCATTGAGTAGGACAACTTTGAAGGACTTCGAGAGCCGACATTGTAGAAGATTCCTGTGCAACATCTTCTACAATACTATAGTTTTGAGAAGCACATGGATGTGGGTTAAATGGCAAGTTATGAACGATGCCCTTAGGAGGCGGAAGAATAACTGTATCAAGACTAGGTTGTTCAATGTGAAGAGGACCATTGGAAGGTGGATTCGATGGAAGAAGTTGAGCCAATGGAGGAGGTTGATCATCAAGTTTTTCTTTATAAGGAGAATAATCTTTGGTTCAAGTAATGACTGCAACTTTTTTTTTCTTGGAGTCACCAGTACACATCAGTACATAAGCGGTGGTAGAGGGAGAGGGTTGGTCATCAATAACCAATTGGGTCTGTTGTTGAGAAGGAAAAGGTTGTGACAAAATGACAGGTGTAGGGGGATTCCTTGTTCCTTGGAGGAACCTAGTAACTTCTGCATGTCTCAGACAATATTTCGTGTAATGGTCCTCACCACAAATAAGACAAGTATAACGAGGTTTTTTCTTTTCTTTATCATCAACAAGTTGATTTTTGGGTTTAGTTGATTGATGATTATTAATTTTATCGTCTTTATTCTTACCCTTCTCTTTCTTTTTATTTTGATATTTATCGGTTGGCGTAGACTAAACCATATTGACCTCAGAGGTTTTACCTGGAGAGGGAACAGGAGGAGTACCATTTTTTACATTAGAAGTAGTAGATTTGGGATTGAAATGATTGACTTGTTTTGACTGAGTCCCATTATGAAAAGTGTCAATCACACCATCAACAACATGATAAGATACTAGAGGCATTGGGGTTGGATTTGTAAATGGGTGAGGAGCATCAAGGATCAAGTCATATAATGTGTCCATTTAAGAATAAACGAGATCCAAGTATTGAGCATGACTAATTTCATGTTCTTCAGTGACGATACCTCCCATGGAAACATCATGGGTCATATGACCGATAAGTGATTTGGTAAACCACTCAACCAATAATTGATCAGGAAGGGGAATGTTTATTAATCGTCGCCTCCTCCTCCACTCTTGAATATGATATGAGATGTGAGTAGAAGAAGAATATTTAAATGAACTTAAGATTTTGGTTCCTGTCTCATATTGTATCTGTAATTGGTAATGTGTCAAGAAATCCATAGATAAGGTGTTGAAATCATTGAATAATCCTCTTGGCAATTCGATGTACCATTTGGTAGCCGAACCCATAAGAGTGTGTTGTAAATGATGTAATCATATGGATTCATCCATCAAGGATTTGGATGAACACCAAAGATGAAATGTCATGGAGTGATTGTTTGGGTATTCTCCCAATTGACCATCAAAATTAGAATGTTTGATTTTAATTTGATAGGTATAACTGACCAATAAGGAGAATGCAAGATGGGATCACTCAAAATCCTAGATAAATTCTGTAAATCCAAAGTAGCTAGAAATGTCAATTGTCTGTTTACCTTAGGAAACTAGTAATTTTGGGGAGGCAATCTCGTTGGTATACCAATAGGACCATAAGAAGTTTGTAAATAGTTAGAGGGTCCTATCAAATTAGGTTGTGGAGGATTTTGAGTCAAGTAGCCAACCTTTTTTTGTTGATTTTTCATGCCACCTTGGAAAGGAGCATTAGATTGAAAGGCTTGACCCCAGGTAGGATTTACAGTGCCTGGATAAGGCTACCTAGGATTAGAGGGTACAAAAGAATTAAATTAAGGATTTCCCCCCCAGGAATTTGTTGATTACCTTGGAAAGGGAAATTCCAAGGTTGCGTTTGTAATCTAGATGTATACTTCCCATAAACTGGATTATGACCCCTAACTTAGGGTTGTCCCCCAACTTGAGATTGTCCCCCAATTTGAGGTTGACCTCCATCACGAAGTTGAAAACTAGAAGTAAAATAATGATTTGTGCCTCCAATATGATTAGATTTACTTGGGATAGGACGATTAGATCCTCCAGGTGGTGGAGGAATACTAGGCCCTCTGGATAGAGCCTGTATAGGAGTAGGAACAAAACCACTAGCAGCATTATACCCAGGTGGAATAAAATGACTAGGTCCTCTGGATGGACCCTATGAAGGATTAACAATAGAACTATTAAGAGCATTATACCTAGGTGGAAGAGATGGATTTGATATAAGTGTAAGAGGCATTCCAATAGAAGATTGATTTTTTACCGAACTTCCGACATAAATAAGTGTAACTTGTGGGACCGTGGTAGAGATAGTGAGCTAGAGAGGAAGAATTGTATGTGTACCAACCAACAACTGATCTGGAACCATAACAACATTACTTGTTGTGCTAGTAAAATGATCCATAGGTTATTGTATAAGAAGTAGAAGTAATGGGTATGTGTGATGACGTAGGTTGGTTTGGACTCATACCTATTTTACCAAAAATATCGTGTCCCAAGGAAGTCCTCCAAAAAAGAACGGATTGGTACAGAACTAAGATTAAAAATTCCAAAAGTGTGAACCGAAGTTTTAAAAGACTCATTGTGAAATGGTGGATCATCTACACCGCACTCTATGAAATGTCTCGAAGGTATTCTAGTATAGTCTTCAACAACAACATCTCTTGAAGAGTTTATTCGGATTAAAATTAGTCTTGTAGAACATTTAATAACAAATTTACAGGGAGTGATGATTTAACCAATGGAGTAGAAATCTCATTCTCAGAGGATACGTCATTATTGGCTACTCCTTTAGGAGAAGGACACTCTGGTGAATTAGGAAGAAAGGGGGCATATTCTTCCAGTTCTTCAGGAGACAATCCTTGCATCCTATGTGAATGACAAGGGATGATGTTGGATGCACCCAAAAAATAATTAAAGAGATCTATGGCCAACTAGAGAAACAAACAACACTTCACTAATAAAATCTAGATATCAAGAAGACAAACAAAACGTTTTATTCTGAAATCACTAGTTGGTGATGAAATCCAATGTCACGAGATAAATACAAGAAGGGGCTGGGATAATGCAGGTGGAAAAGTTACGTCGACGATGTTATTAATAGACTTACTCCCTTGTGCAATCTCCCACACATAATCATGGGTATACCCTCCAAGGATCTCGAGTGATTTTAGCCAACATCGATTCCAGGTACTATGAAGACTTGCTCCTCCAAAGTCACTTCATGTGAACACCCTAAATAAATAGGCTACTAAGGTTACCAATTATGAAAATGATGATTGGGGAAGCAATCAACAGTCTGATATACACACAAGAGCAAGGTATCTAATCCCAAAATCGCCTCGAGAAAGTCAACACATGATTTTCTCTCAAGTGACCCCCAATAATATGTGTATTCACTACACTAAGACCAACAAATCATGGTGAGTAACTATGCCAGTCTTAATGTGACCTCGTGATTGACCCTTGTTTTAGAAGGGCTTCCCAAGACAAAATGTAGCAAGTGGATTTAACTCTCCCTATTGCAAGATACTTATTGTGTTTTGATTCTTTGGAGAGTATTCCTCACAACCTATTCCAAAGATCTATCCCTAGCTAATGTTGGTGTATAATAGTTCTAGAAAATAAGAGTTACTAGGTAGATTTTAAAATTGCACTGAATTTTAATGGTTGTTGTTTAACTAAAAAAGGAAGCGGAGATGAAATTGATGAAGTTTTTGACCTTGACTAAACTATAGGCAAAGAGATATGAGATGAAATATTTTTGTTCGATGAACTCTAATTACATAAGAGAAAAGGTTTAATTTTTCCAGAATACAACAAGTTGCAAAACACAATTCCTTCAGTCTTTGAACAATCTTGATGCCAAACAATCAAAGATATCAAATTTTCCAATTTTCTCTTTTTAAACAAACACTTGAATGCAAAAAAATTCTTTTAAACACTACAAATTCCAATTATTTTTCTTTGCAAATAAAAAGTAGAGATATGAACTAAGGAAAAAGAAAATTTGTTTAAGAAAATGAATGCACTCACAACACAATTCCCCAAACTTAACTCATAATGCAACCAAAAATATAAAAACAAGAAAACTCATTTGTCTAATGAAATCAAAAATCGTTTTCTAATCAACAACAATCCAAAACTCACAAAAAATCATTAACAATTTATCTGACAAGCACTGAAGGATGAAACCTAGAGATTATACCCTTGCAACAATAAGTCAAAGGTGGAATCGTGAAGCTTAGGAAAAAGACTCTCAACACTTGAGAAATGATAAAATTCAGTTTAAAAATTGCAAACCAAGCTCTGAATAATCACCCAACGAGACCAAAAAATTCATCCCATGAAATGATCAGAAATCTGGGCAAAGAGGAAAAACTTACTGTCACTCAAAAATTTCTTCATGAATCATGGCAGGTGGAAAAAGGATAGAGTGCGATGATAAAGGATTGTTGCAGGAAGTGATAAATACATAGTGCAACGTCGTTGCCCTAGTTTTTATAGAAGGGTGCGACGATGACTAAAAATGAAGAAATAATGATTGGAGGACAGGATTTACAAATGAAATTTCAATACTAGGGAGTCCACATGAGTCACCCAATGACTCAAAGAATGAAAAATCAACCAAAAGAAGACAAGCCAAAATAAAAAAGGAAGCAAAGACCAAAAGAGGATGTTCCCCAGTATGGTCGCCAATTTTGTTATCGGACAAATCGATAATTGTTGACAAAAACTAATCTCCCTAAATTCAACAAGAAATTAGAACAATGAGGCTTCATATTTTAGAATCAACGATCATCAAAAACAAACAAGACTTGGGAAGAAGAATGATTCATAAGAGTAACTTCGTTTAGAAGACCTTCAACTCCCAGGTATCAAACAATTTTTTGTTTTGTTTATGTTATGCATGTAATAATTTTGGACATAAAGATGTAAATTGAAAAGAAAATAGAAGAAATAGAAACAACTTTGAAAGTTGTACACAAAATGGTTATCCAAGAATGCCTAGTGAAACACGGAGAAGAAGCTACAATAGGGTTGAATTCTTGAGCATTGAAGTGGAATGCTACAAGTGCAACAAATTTGGATATATGGCCAAAGATAGTAGAATGACAGTCCTTCCTAAAGAATCACAACAGAATAACAATAGTCATAGATAGGAACCTCAACAAAGAATATGGATAAGAAAAAAAAATTAGTCTAAAATTGAAGAATGCACAATCTCTCTACAAGATAAACACAAAAAACGTGGTTGGTATGCTAAGAGTGGTTCCTCAAATTACATGAAAGGTGAATAGGATAGGTTTCTAACATTGAGAAAGCAAAGAGGTTGATCAATCTCCTTTGGAAACGCCAACTCAAATAGAATCGTTGGAAATGGCACATTCAGAATTGGAAATAAGAATATCAAGGCATAAAATGTTCTACTAGTAGAATATATGAAACATAATATTCTAAGTGTGAGTAAAATGTGTGACCAAGGTAAAAAACTTATGCTCGATTCACAGAACTGAGAAATAAGAAAAGTAGGTTCAGGCCAATTAGTTGCAACAATTGTAAGAACTTCAAGCAACATATATGTATTAAGTGAAATTGGAAATTAAAAGTGTTGTCTAGGAAAGGAAGATGAAGTTTGGCTATGGCATAGAATAATGGATCACATAAACTTGGACAACCTCGTCAAGGTCATAAAAAAATAAGAAGTAAGAGAAATTCCATAGATCACGAAGCCAACCAACACATTATGCAAGCATTGTCAACAATGAAAGAAAACAAAGACCAGGTTCAAATCCAATGAATATTCCACAACAAGACCATTGGAAATTGTGCATACTAATCTAGTTGGTCGAAATAGAAAAAATGGCTTAAAAGGTGAGAAATAATTTATGTTATTGGTTGATTATTATACAAGGATGACTGCAGTTTGATTTCTCATGAATAAATCAGAAGCATTTGAAAACTTCAAGGTATACAAGGAAATGGTTGAAAATGAAATGAATTCAAAAATAAAATGTTTGATATCGGAAAATGGAGGAGAGTTTACTTCAAAGGAACTTATCGATTTTTGTAGCAAGCATGGAATAAAAAGACAATTCTTCATTGCTAGGACACCTCAACATAATGGAGTTTTCGAAAGAAAGAACATGATAGTACAAGAAATGGCTCGAACAATGTTATTGGATTCTAAGTTGACATTTTTTTTTGACACATGTAGTGAATACAACAGTTCACATTAAAAACCAAGTAATGCTCATAAACAATAGTGACAAAACTCCCTATGAGCTATGGAAAGTAAGACCAGAAAATGTAAAGAACTTCATATTTTTTGGAATTAAATGCTACATCAAAAGATAAGATCACAGAATGGGAAAGTTTGATTCTCTTGTGGACAAAGGAATGCTTGTTTTTCACTCAAGTACAAGGAAACCATACAAATGTTACAATCTAAGGCTCAACGAAGTTCTTGAAAGCGTCAATGCAACAATTGATGAGATAGGTTGACGAAAATTAAAGGAAGAAGAAAAGGAGTCATTGGAACATGTTTACGAAGAAGAATAAAAGGATGAAGAAGCAACATAAGGGGAAGATGAATAAGATCAGATAGAAGTAGAAGAGAAAGAACAAAAGGTACCTCCAAAGATACCTAGCAAACAAATACATAAGAATCATCCTTCAGATCATATTATCAGGAACAAAGATGTAGGAATTGAGACTAGAAGAAGATTTCATTCACTAGAACAACTGCACCTAGCACTCTTATCTTCGATTGAACCAAAAAGTTTTGAAGAATCCAACAAGGATGAATTTTGGAAAAATTCCATGGATGAAGAGTTGGATCAAATACAGAAGAATGACACTTGGGAATTGGTTCCAATACCAAGGTACAAGAATGTGATTGCCACAAAATGGATCATAAGAAATAAGTTGAATGAATATGGACCAGGGATGATTTTAAGGATGGAAATTTATTTTAAAATGTAGAAACCTTGGTAAATCTTACTAATCCTTCGTATGACAACTAGAAATGTTTGGCGATATTTTTGTAAAAATATTTAAATTTCTAAGGATTTTATATAATTTGTATAAAATTTTGGCGATTTTTAAGGTAAAATAATTTTATCTTATAGAATTTGGGTGAATCATTTTTAGAATAGCGAATATTTTTTTGGGAAAAACCATGGAAAATTAGCCCATGAGCGAAATTTAGCCCCTAAAATCATCCTTGATATGGACATGCTACCAGGAACAAAGCTAGATTGGTAAAGGATATGCACAGGTTGAAGGTATTGAATTTGAAGAGATTTGTTCCCTAGTTTCCAGAATGGAAGCAATCAGATTGATCCTAGCTTGTGCATGCTCCAAGAATATTAAAGTGTATTGGATGGATGTGAAATAAACCTTTCTGAATGGGGAACTTGGAGGAGAAGTATACATTGAGAAACAAGAAGGATTTTATTTTTCATAGAATGAATATTATGTGTGCATGTTGAAGAAGGCCTTATATGGTCTATAACAACCCCCCAAGCCATGATATTCTAGACTAGACATATATCTACAGTAGTAAGGGTCATAAAAGGAAATGCAGACAACAACCTCTACATCAAGGTAACTCAAGATAACATTTTGTTAATTTAAGTTTATGTTGGTGATATTATTTTTGGAAGTGATGATGACAGGTTAAGGCAAGAATTTTCAAAGGATATGTAGAATGAATTTGAAATTTCATTACTTGGAGAACTATCCTTATTTTTGAGTGTTCAGATATGTCAAAGAAGCCAAGGAATTTTTATTTCTCAAACAATGTATATTAGATAAATGATAAAGAGGTTTGAAATGGAATTCTGCAAACTAGTCAATAATCCTATGAAAACCCATTGCAAGTTAAGAAAATATGATGATTCAAAGTCTACATATGAAAGGTAGTACAGGTCAGTGATTGGAAGGTTACTTTATGTGACAACATCGAGATCAGATGTAATGCAGGAAGTTGGATAGGTGGCATGATTTCAAGTAGCACCAAGGGAATCACATGTTCAAGAAGTAAAGAGGATATTCATATATCTCAAGGGTACAAAACAATTTGGATTATGGTATTCAAAAGGAAAGGATCTATCACTTATTGCCTACACATATGCAGATTGGTTAGGTTGCATTGATGACTGACGAAGAACAAGTGGATCAATGTTCTACTTGGGTGAGTGTTTGGTATCTTGGCTAAGAAATAAAAAATCATCAATATCATTTTCTACACTTGAAGAAAAGTATATTTCAGCAACAACATGTTGTAAACAGGTTCTATGGATGAAACAAATTCTGACAGATATACAGGTTGAGTATGATGAGCCCATTCCAATATATTTTGATAATATAAGTGCCATCAGTATCTCAAAGAATACAATGATGCACTCCAAGAAGAATCACATTCAAATCAAGTCTCAATTTCTACTGGAACATGTTGTAGAGAAGAACATCAAAGTTGAATATGTGGGAACAAAAGAATAGGTTGAAAATATATTTACAAAACCACTTCCAAGGGAAGCCTTTGAGTATCTTCGCCAAAGAATCAGAGTAATTTCTACTCTGAAATAATTTTTTTTTAATTCTTATCTTATATTCCTTATATTTACATGAGGAAGCACCATAAAGAGGACAATTCAGTTTGGGGGAGCAGTTTAAGGAAGAGTTCAATCAGGGGGAGTATCCCCAAGGATAGTTCAGTTAGGGGGAGTAGCCCCATATGGTAATTTCCCTTTGCCATTGATATCAAAGGGGGAGAGATTCATCAGATACAATATAAATAGTCAGATTCTTGGAAAGAAAGAACAAAGGCATGTTCGCAGGGGGAGTGATGGTCACAAGGGGAGCATGAGCGATATGACTTCAATGTTGCATCATAGTGTTTTCATCAATGCCAATGCGAGAGATTGTTGATCAATTGGGTTGGTTTTCATTGATGTCAATCCTTGAAGCAAGTCTGGTAGAAAATTCTGATAGCCCCAATAGCATGTTTAAGGGACTTAATCTTGTTTGATGTATAATGGCACGAATTTTAGTATATTTGCAGGTAAGACTATTCTATATGGATAGTACATGTCATGCCATTTCCAATGATATGTGGAACATCACATAACTCTTCACAGTTAGAGAGTTATGGCCTTGTGAAGTTGAAGAACCCTCATGAGTTATCTAGAAGGTCAAAGAAGTCAAATTATTCTAGAAGCTCCTAGAAGAAGTTGACTACTAAAATGGGTGAAACTAGGAGTTAATGATGGGTTAAGTTGTTGCAATAAGAAAATAATTAAAAATAAACTAGTTGCAACTAGAAGTGGAGAATTTACTATTTGTAGCAAAGTGGGTTAGAAGTGGACAAGAGGTTAGAAGTGGGTTAGGCCTAAAAAAAAGAAATTGGGTTAAGTTGGTTAGAAGGTAACCCCTTCAGGAACCTACATAGAATTATAAATAAGAGAGAAACTCTCTCCTATTAGCATCTATTGAGCAAATTGAATATATATTATTGTGTAAAGTTTATTGCAGGTACTCATTGATCCATTTGAAGTTATAAAAGTCTGAGGTAGCATGAAGGGTTGATGGTGAAAGTTTCAGAATTGAAGAAAATAATGAAAAAACTCTAGTTTTTGAGGAGTGTGTGGGTTGTAGTGGATAAGGGCACATACACACATGGATTGGAAGTATAGCAGGGCGCATACATGTGGGAAACGTCATGAAAAATTGAGAAGATGAAGATGCCAGGTCACTAGAATCTAAAACAACACTACGAGGAAGGTCTACAGTGATAAGGTACAACAAATCTATCTACAAGTTCAAAAGGTATGTTTTATCTCTACGAGTAGTTGGATTTTGTTTTCTAAATGAGAAATGGTTATAGGGGTTTGAGGATTTTCCCTAGAGAGGTTATTGGTTGTATGGCACTTACTGTATAAGCCATATCTATATAAATACAATGTTGGTATATTTGATATCTATCATTGGTACATCTTGTTAGTGTTGAGGCACGTCTTGTATTTCTTGGCATATGGTTAAGAGTTTTTTTTTTACATGGTTGAGAGGTTGTAGTTGTGAAGTTGTTGATGTAGTGTGAGGTTGTATATCAGTGAGGGTTTGATGTCTATCCCATGTGAGGGTTATTACACTTGTTCAGGATTATACACACATGTATGGAATATGACTAGAGATATATAGATGCACTTGGTTAATGGATTTGTATGAGGATGTATGCATATGGAACAACTACAGTTTGGACACAGTCTCATGTTGCAGGTTGATGTGATAGAGGCAACAAAGGGTTAGATTTTTCTTTTCAGGAAGGTGAAAACTTTAGTTTTCAGAAAGCGTATGTAAGCTACAGTATATACAGGCTATGTACATACGCAGGCTACAATACATACAAGTCACATACATACATGAGTTGAATTCAGATAATTACAATAGTACAGTCATATCTCGATCATCATCATGTCTTTCACGAGATACAATCCCTTGGAGAGTAATGTGTCCTCCCACACGATGAAGTACGATGTGTTTCTAAGTTTTCGAGGGGAGGTAAGAAAAACATTTGAACATCACCTCTACACTTCGCTTGAGAACGCAAGCGTAAATGCGTTTCTGGACAACAAGAAACTGGAGAAAGGCGACGATAAAGAATGTGATTGAGAAGAGTGCAATATGCATATCCATATTCTCCAAGAACCATGCAAAATCCCACTAGTGTCTGGAGGAGGTGTACTACATGTGCAAGTCCATTGGGCTCATAATACCTCTCTTTTATGATGTGTCCCCCACAGAAGTACGGTGTCCAGATAGAGGTGCCTTCACCGAGGCTTTCTAGAAGAAGAAAGGGAGGTACACCAAGGAAAAAATTCATGAGTGGAAAAAGGCTCTTGCTAAAGTTGCTTCCTTCTCCGACTGCTCCGAGGATGACACCTTAGGGTATGCATAATCTTCCTGCTCTGCTTGTTGTTCAAGGAATTGTTTTTTTTAATTTTTTATGAAGTCCAAGTTTACTTTTGGGTTTTTTTCTCAGATTTTAAAATTAAACGTTCAGATCAAGAGAGTTAGCCTATTTCTCCGAAGGAGTATACTAACACAAGCCCAAGATTTAGACTGCATCTAAAGACAAACATCAAGGTTGCCTATGCCTTCTTAGATATGAGTTTAAATAGGTTTATGTTGGCATCCATATGCAAAGCACCCAATACATGATCACATACCCACTCCTAGAGAACTTGTAAACTCTCAAGATCAACAAGTGATGTAGGGTTGGATGTGAACACTACCATGGATCAACACCACCATATACCCTCTGCTTACTCAATAACAAACAAACACACAACTTTGAAAACATACACATGGGAAAGAAAATAAAGTTCCATGGAAAATTTTAGGGGATAAATTTCGTCCATGGGCTAATCTTCCATGCTTTTACTGGAAAAAAAAATATTCCTCAATTTCCATTTTTTCTAAAAATTATTCACCCAAATTCTATATGATGAAATTATTTTACCTTAAAAATTGTCAAAATTCCATATAAACTATATAAAATCCTTAGAAATTTGAATATTTTTACAAAAATATCACCAAACATTTTACAGTTTGCATATTAAGGACTATTAAAATTTGCCAAGGAGTTTGTATATGAAGGACTAGTAAGATTTGCCAAGGAGTTTGCATATGAAGGACTAGTAAGATTCGCCAAGGTTTCTACACTTTAAGATAAATTTTCATCTTTAAAATTTTCCTTGAAATAAACATTGTTTCTTTCTATCATCTGTAAATGAAATAGACATGCATGCAGCCCTGAGGGGTTTTTACTGTAATGGTAAATACGATTGGGCCAAACCCCTCTCTCAGGATGTCCATTGGTGTTGGTACATATTGAATACAAGTACAAGTTGATTACAGGTGAGTGGCACGGGTTGGTTACATGTTAGCACATATTGGTACAGGTTTAAAGTGGTATATCTCACAGTGACAGTGTGGAATTGGTATATCTACTTAGGTGAGAGTGATAGATACCTCCAATTGTTACACAAGATTGGCATCATGTGGAGGTATTTGCACAAGTAAAAATATCATGGAAAAAGTACCCTCAATAGCATTGTATATGTAACTCAATCATCGATATCTTCCCTCTACAACATTGGATATGAAACCTGATCATCGATATGTTGGTACCCTCAATAGCATTGGAGATGAAAATTGATCATTGATATGGATTTTGATGATGAGCTTTATATTGCAATTACAAATGCAAAACAAGATAGAGTTAGGAATATGCTAAGAGAAATGACCTTTAGTCACTAAGTATGGCATGAAATAGTAGGCCATCTGAACATAAACATTTATGGGATAGGAATATATGGTACAATGTTTTCATGAGAATCATGTTTGAATACTCCTGAAGCCATACACAATTTTACCAATTCTTGTTGCTTGGGGACTGAAAACGGCTTGTAACCCAAATCTCTTTAAAGACAAATAATACCCTTCCTTCAAATTATCTCAACAAACAATGTCTCTTCTCAGCATTTACAATCCCTCACAATCATTGAAAACACTTGTGTGGAAAACACGATAAATATCAATAAGGATGTCCCCATTTATTGATGGAACATTTTAAGGACATGATCGCATCTATAGGTTGGGAAATATATTGCATATTTTGGAGTCATTTATTTATAGGAAAAGAAAACTTGGGATGGGGATCAAACAATCAAGGAAAGTTTAAATATTATATGCTCTCCTTAAATGTTCAATGGATGAAAAAAATCTTGAATTTCAAGTATATGGAGACTTAGAGATAACCATCAATTGGAATAGGAAGTATGTTTTTTTTTGGAGAAAAAAGGATCTTAAGTAGGCTCATGGAGGAGGGTGTGCAAGAGATAGTTTCAAGACCATTTAATTGACAATCTCTTAGGAGTTGATTGGTGCTTTATTTTCATCAATTTAATTGAGAAACCAAGTACTTGTTCATGGGAAAATTACAAAACAATTGTTGTTGTAATTGTTTCCCATTACATAACCATTCTTTCATATTTTAAGAGTAGTAGAGTTTTCATTGGATTTAAACCTTTGCATAGGGTTCTTGCATGAATGGATTTAAAGGTTTTGATATTCATTTGGTTATTGAGAATAAGAAATTGTTCTTATGTATATTGGCCTATTGTTTGTAGTCAATAAAAAATCTAATGTAAATTGATGAGTTGAATGTGAAATCTCTTTGTAATTTTGTTGGCTAATTTTACAATTTACATAACTAATCCCTTGAGTAACTAGAATGGGATTGCTAAGTGATTGCTAAGTGTGTGTTAGACATTGAAAGCCATCCATAAATTATTCCTCAACATAGAGTAAGAGGAATTCATACATTGGGCATTTGCTCAAACATTTGGAAGTTGAACAAACACAATGGCACCAAATGTATATGAAGATGTTGATTGAGTGAGTTTTCCCCAAAAGGGTTCATACATGCAAATGATTTTATTACATTAATTGAGTTAGCCACTTTATTGGCATATTGAATAGTAAGGGTACATTTTGTTATTGTTGTGTTGAGGTTAAACTGGAGACAAATATTTCTCTACAAGATCGAGAACAAAATTTAGATTTTAATTTCCAATAAGGATATGTATTGGTGAAGCTAATGGGCCATAAGTCTCTAATTTACAAATCATTGTATGTGAAAACCTAACTTATATCAATCTCATTTTCAAACTTCTTTAAAAACTCTATTACATGGATTTGAACTTCTAGTGAATCATATCTGTAGAGAGAGTAAGTGAAGAAGATGTAACATTGGGAGTAACATATTTTTAGCTTTAGTTGCTAAACAACTCATCACCTTCTCTTTTTAGCTTTAGTTGCTAAGCAAATTTGTCAATTTTGTTTTACCAAAATCATGGAAAATGTCATAGTATAATTCAAATTTTACACAGTACCATTAAAACAAAATGTGTCACAAAATAAACCTAATAAACCATTAATAAATCATGAAAAGTGTCATAGTATAATTCAAATTCTACATGATAATGAGAACAAAATGTGTCACAAAAGAAACCCAATAAACCATGGTTTAAGTTCCACCAATATATTTATATTGATGACATATCAATATCACAATGAAGCTATGACTCTATTTGAATTTATAAAACAATTTTATAATCTCCAATAAATGATTCACATGAAATTCATATAAACCTCATGATATTTGTTGATGCAACACATCCCTTATATCAGATGAAACACAAGGATATGCCATCTAGTAGTCATGGGCATAGCTCTAACAATGAAAAAATTGTTTGAAATACATAAAAGTAAATAGAGCAACACTGTCATCTCATCTAACAATGCACAAATTGTTTGAAATATATAAAAGTAAATAGATCAACACTGTCCTCTCATCGTTGCCATGCAAAAGGTACCAATACTCTCATTGAAATGAAAGAGTTCGTTGTGTATCTCATATTTTTTGTTGGAATCAGGGACCATGCGATCAATGCATTTATATAATCCTTCTTTTACCTCCCCGTCAACTTCAAAATATTTTGTGTAATGGTAGCTCTCAAAGAGTTAAAACATAAGAGTCAATGAATTTGAACTTTGAAACATTCGCTAATGTTTAAACATTTGCAATTAAAATTTGATAATATATCTTAAAAACTTTCAAATTACTTACTGCTTACCTAGGATTGAAGTAATATCCTGCAACATGTAAAGCCTGATGGATTTGTTTATTCCATCTTTCATCAATAATTCTCCACAAAGGAAGTGTTGGTTGTGGAGCCTAATTATCTTCCTGATTCAGAGGTCTTTTACTTTCATCTGTGTTTATACGCCATGAAGTATTTACATCCCAAAAGTATGTACACTCTTCCACGCGGGGGAGTGCAGAGGGGGGTACCCCCTCTGTGGGGTTCAGGGGGTCTATCCCCTCCGCTGGGGGGTATGGGGGCAAGTGGTCCCCCAAAGGAAAAATTGCCTTGTAAAAGAATATTGTAATTTCATTGTAAATCTGGACCGTTCATTATAAGTTCACAGATCTAACGGTAGAAATTATGTTAGGGTTTTTTTCCCTAGAAGGCAACCCTCTTTTATGAGGGAAATGTATTGCACCTATGTATGATGGCAAATATTGTATTCTGAGAGAGGAGACTGTGAGAGAAAGAAGAGGAAGTTACAACAGGTTTTGTTGTAGGTTGTATCCTTTCATTTGCTGGATAATAATAAAGGAAGGACCTGGCAATTTCTCTGTTGGATGTAGCCCACACTAGGTGAACCACGTAAATCTGTGTCTCTCTTGTATTGTGTATCTTCTGTGTTTTGTTTCTGCATTTGTTTTATTTTATTGCTTCGCGGTCCTGTTTTTCTAAAAACTAGTATCAGAGCGAAAGGTAACTTGCAGGAAAAGAGGGTTCCTAGTTCAAGTGGGAGCAATGTCGGAAGATGGAAAGTTTAGGGTCGAGAAATTTAACAACCAAAACTACCAGTTATGGAAGATGTAGATGGAAGACTATTTATATCAGAAGGATCTATTCCTACCATTGGGAGAAATAACAAAGAAGCCAATGGCTACGAAGGATGAAGAATGGGAGATTCTTGACAGAAAGACTCTAGGAACGATAGGACTGAGCTTGGGAGCGTCGGGGGCTTTCAATATTTCCAAAGAAAAGACAATAAAGGGTTTGAAGGATGCATTGGCCAAATTGTATGAAAAACCCTTACCGTCCAATAAGGTATTTCTAATGAAGAGATTATTTAATATGAAGATGTCAGAAGGTGGGTCTGTTGCAGATCATTTAAATGAATTTAATACAGTTACTAATCAACTAAGTTCTGTAAAAGTGGACTTTGATGATGAGGTTAGGGATCTTATATTCTTATGCTCATTTCCAGAAAGCTGGAATGACTTGGTCATGGCTGTAAGTAACTATGTCTCTGGTTCAAATACTTTAAAATTTGATGATGTTGTTGGTGTTATCCTTAGCGAGGAAATGTGATGGAAAAGAATAGGTGAGACATCAGGTAATGCATTGAACATGGAGAATAGGGGAAGACAAAAGGATAGAGGAAAGGGCTCAGGGAACCGTGGGAATTCTAGGAAGGGCAGATCCAAATCCAGACTTGGAAAGATAGAGTGCTGGAATTGTCGGAAGAAACAACATCTAAAGAAAGACTACAGAGATCCAAAGAAACAAAGAGATGGACAACATGAGAGAAATCATGAAGCAAATGTAACAGGTGATGTGTTACAAGATGCTTTGACTCTTTCTGTAGATAATATTTTCGAGTCTTGGGTAGTAGATTCAGGGGCTTCATTTCATGCCACACCCCATAGGAAACATTTTCTAGATTATATTCAAGGTGATTTTTGACATGTTCATTTGGGTGATGATGCACCATGCAAAATTGTTGCAATGGGAAAGGTAAAAATAAAGCAACGCAATGGAAACCAATGGTTGTTGAAAGAGGTAAGACATGTTCTAGATTTAAGAAAAAAATTAATTTCAATAGGGTAGTTGGCAAGTGCAGGTTGTGTATCCATATTTATAGATAAGACATGGAAGTTCATTAAAGGATCATTGGTGATAGCAAAAGGAGAGAAGGTAGGTACATTGTATTTATGTACTGGTAATATTGACTCTTCTATCTCTTTAGCTTCTACAAAAGTGGATACAACACTATGGCATCATAGGTTGGGACACATGAGTGAGAAGGGTATGCAGATACTTCAGAAAATAATTTTTCTTCCAGATCTTAAACAAATTGATTTGGACTTCTGTGAGCATTGTGTTTATGGAAAACAAAAGAGAGTCAGATTTGTCAGAGTCGAAAAAGAAAAGAATAATGAAAGGTTAGAGCTTGTGCATACAGATGTATGGAGACCAGCTCAAGTATCATCTCTTGGTGGCTCTTGTTATTATGTTACTTTTATTGATGATGGAACTAGAAAAACTTGGGTTTATTGCATTAGACACAAACCTGATGTTTTTGATACTTTTAAGAAATGGAAATATTTAGTTGAGAATGAGACAGGAAAAAGTTTGAAGTGTCCCAGATAAGATAATGGAGGTGAATATTGCAGCAAGGAGTTTGATGATTACTGTTCATACCATGGGATTCGTAGAGAGAAGAAAGTTCCAAGAACACCACAAGAAAATGGTGTGTCAGAAAGGATGAATAGGAAAATCATGGAGCGTGCAAGGAGTATGAGATTGCATGCTAGTTTTCCCTTACAGTTCTAGGCAGATGTTGTAGATATTATTGTTTACTTAATAAACAGAGGACCCTCAAGCTGTTTGGATCGTAGAACTCCAGAGGAGGAATGGACAGGAAAAAAGGTAAACTATTCTTTTTTGAAAACTTTTGGTTGTGAAGCATTTGTCCATATTGATAAAAAAAATAGAACAAAGCCTGAGTCTAAATCCAAGAAGTGTACCTTTATTGGATAAAGTGTTCATGATTTTGGTTATCGCTTATGGGATTATGAAAATAACAAAATCACTAGGAGTAGATATGCCATATTCAATGAGAAGGTCATGTACAAAGATCAGTTGCAGGGAAAGAAACAAGAAGAAGAAAAACAAGAATACACGATGCTTGATGAGATCACTGAAAATGAAATTCCAAAGGAACCTGAAAATCAAAATGTACAACAATAGGAGCAACAAGTACCTCAAACACTTGCAAGTGTTGTTAGAAGATCTACCAGGTTAAGTATACCCCCTGAACGATACTCTCATTCATTGTATTATTTATTGTTGACTGGTTCTGGTGAACCAGAATGTTATGAAGAGGCAATGTAGGTAGACACCAAAAAGATGTGGGAGAAAGGCATGAAAGAGGAAATGGATTCCTTGGGAAATAACCAGACTTGGGACTTGGTTCAATTTCCTACAGGAAAAAAGAGCATTGCAGAATAAATGGGTTTACAAGTTGAAGGAAGAAGATGGAGGAGAAAAGCGATACAA
>SNQJ01S0029594.1:61469-76348 GCA_010110895.2 Picea sitchensis | reverse complement strand
TAATGGAATTTCCAATGCTAAAACATCCTTCTTGAATTATTGTGTATAAGCTTGAATATTTTTCCCTTTTAATTGTTTTATATGTAACCATTCAATCATAGATGTTTGAGTATATGCCAAAGGATAGAATTTATTTCTCATTGCAGAAATAAATTCAACCCAAGAGGAAATGATTTTACCATGTTGTACCAAATCCACTTGAGCTCGACTCTCCCACCATATGAGAGTTGTACCGCTCATGCGGAGAGTAGCCAACTAAATATTTGCAATGTCCTTCTTTATCTTTTGCACCCAACTTCTATCTTCTTTACCCAACTGTCTAATTTCTTTGCATTCAATTCTCCATCATAAAAAAAGAAATCAAATTTAACATCTAGCTTTTTTAAAGGCATATCATGAAAATGAAAAAGGATTTTTAGAATTCTTATTCTTGGAAGAATGTTCATGTGAACCATCAGTAGATGATGATTATGATGATGGTGGAGAAGGTTCTGAAGGTCCACAACCTTCGCCTCCTCCTTCTAGTTTCATCGAAGATTCCCCTTCTCCAATTATTTGACCCCATTGTTGCCCTCTTTCATTGTAAATTTATTACACCATGGCTTGCATCAACTTAAATTCCTCAAAGAAATCATCTTCATATTTGTAAGTACATAACCTTCTTGGTGAATCCATCTCACGTTTATGAAGTATCCTTTGGATTTATGGATTGTAACTTGCAAGCTTTCCTTCACCTCGCTTGAGTCTAGCTCTTGTAAGCATCCCCCTGTCAACCCTTCTCTGATACCACTTGATATGATAATTCTTTAGTCACCAACCTAATCATTAATACTTCATTGATAAAAAATATTTTCTTAATTAAGATGATCTTTAAATTGATAGTGCATCTTGTATTGTTATGTAGATATCTTGACTTTAACTAGAATATTTTCTTATGAAATTAACTTGCATAAACCATTCACATAAGCAAATTGTGAAAAGTAAAGAGGAGATAAAAGAGAACACAATTACACAAATACACCAAAAATTGATAACAAATTTCACTATAAAACCTTTCTATGTATCCAAGTACGCTTCTCATGGAGTTTCCTTTTCATTAAATCAAAAAAATCGAAAAAATTACATAAACATATCCAACTTCTGGAAATGACTCTGAATTTTGTTGCTCAAATCCATTTCTGGTCTGCACCATTGTGTCTGCCTTGGAATTATGATTAAAAATGACTATACACATGGCTATGTTCTATTATGGTCTTCCATCATTACCAACAAGCCTCTTAGGCATAAAAATTGCCTCCTCTCTATGGTAAAATCCCCTTTGGTTATATACCAAAGGGTCAATACTTCAAGTCTTCCTTCACCGAAATTGAATGGGATTTGGTCCCATTTGAATTGGGGAATAAAACATACCAAATATCAACTTTAATACATATATGGTCCGACCAAACCAATTAATTGGTTAACCATAACAATATATCTCAACAACCATATATGATTTTTCCCCAATAATATGTGGACTATGTAATGGAAACCGTAAATAATAATTATATGGTCTTTAAAAATCCCATATATAATATATGGCCAACTAATTTTTGGTGAACCATATATATATATGGTTAAAATCAGTAACCATATGAGATAATCCATCCATATGATATGATTCCCCACTTTTAATGGCTTTGACTATTTTTTTAAAAGGGTATGAAATATATGTTTTAACAATCATATAATATATATGGTTTATTAGCAAACCAAATAATTGGTTACAACCATATATCATATAACTAATCGACATATTTAAAATAACCCAATCTACTTTTGATGGGAATTGGATCCACTTTTAATGGAATATGGTTTTTAATAAATATTTGTTATATGTTTAAAAATAACTTTAGTTCGTTTGTTAAATAAATAAACCATAACCAAATAAATATTCCATGACCACTGGTGCACCACGTGGTACCATGTGTCACTTGCTTACTCATTAACATGTCTACCACATGTCATTCTCATGTCAGCACTGCTACATCATCACTACCACATCATCATGCCATGTGAGCAGTCCACATCAACACTACCATGTCATCATTTCCATGTCATCACTGCCACATCAACATTACACTTCATCACTTCCACGTGTTTCTATCAGTTTGACTTTTTCCCTGTTGGACCAGAACTTTGACCAGCCATAACTTTTGCATAGTTAGGTTGTTTGAGCTCTCGTTTGCACCATCAGAAAGATATCGTCGATCTCTTTGAAATGGTTCTAGTCTTGAGGTGATTTGAGGACATTAATTTTTTTTCCATTTGGGATCCTCTTGGATCCTAAACTCACTCATACGACTACTCTATAAGGAGGGGAGAGATTTTAAAAATTCCCATTATCTCTTTATGTATTTAGTATAAGTGAAAGTGCACTTATGCTAGGAGGTTGGAAATTTCAGCAAGGGTGATGATGCAATTGTGAGGCAATCTAGCCTAGGGTTCTTGGTGATTTTTTGTTTTTGTTTTTGGCTAAGGAGGGCTTCTGATTTTTCAGTTACACGCCTGAGAAAGAGAGAGGAGTAGGGTTGCATGTGTGAGGGAAATGTACAACCACACATCTGAGACAGGTCACACGTGTTAGAGGATTGTATGATCCTCACATGGGATGGAAAATATTATGAAAGACAATCACACGTGCAAGGGAAAAAAGGATAGTTGCATGTGTAATTTCCTTAAGGGTTTCAAGCCACATGTGTGAGACTTGGGAAGGAAAAATAGATCCAAACTGATCATGTTAGCAACTGTATGATAGACATAAACAAGTGTATACATGGAAAATGTATAAAATTCATAGGATGAGGAATTTCCAGGTATTTGTTGAGTTTTTATTTGTTGATTTTTCTGGTTTTGGGTGATAAGGTTGTCCTCAAATTTTGGTGAAATTGTCTTGGCTGGGAGGGTTGGCTTTTCCCTCATAATTTCTAAATTTGACAAGCTTATAAAGTATAATTTTTTTGTATCTTTTGTATTGATGATTCATCTCTTATATTGATGTTTTTGCTGCATATATTTTAAGTCAACATTTTCAATGTAAAATTGCTCAATGATAATAGCTAGGGTTTATTATTTGCTCACTAGGAAACAATTTTCAGATCTAAAAATTAGTCACATAGAGTTGCATGTGGAAATTAGCATGGTATAAGATCTTGGGATGTGAAGAGAAATGAGATCATCTTGAGACACATTTAGGCTACAACACCGGTAGAGTGTTTTTCATGTTCGTGTTCTTGTTCCGAGTAGATCACCATGGTGAACAAATTGAAGATTGAGGATATGTTGGAAGGGGAAACCAACTTCTAGTATTGTAAGGCTAGGTTTCTCCTTCTATTTGAAGAAAATGACCTTAAGGAGTACATTGAAGGTGAAGTTGTAGCTCTTACCAATCCACATGAATTGACAACACACACGAAGAAGGAAGTGAAATCCAAATGTGTGTTGCTAGAATTCGTAAGGGATCTCTTGATTCCTCACATTGATGTGAAGACATCTTCCAGGGAAATGTATGTTTTTTTGGTAGGTCTATTGTTGGGTATGTGTTATATTCTTTGCATGTGTGTGTGTGGGCACGTCATATTTGATAAATGTGTATGATAATCCCAACTTCCCTCGCTCTTTATGCCTTTTGCATCAGGCGCTTTCATAGGGGGGGCAGGTTCCCCCCCCCCGCTGGTTAGTCACAGTGTTCTGAGAAGAGCCCCAAATTTTTTTTTGGTCAGTTTTTGTTGTTTTAGCAGATTTGGCTATTTTTAGTGATTTTCTAAATTAATCATGGATTAAGGGATTAGGGTTTTGGTAGCTACAAAATACCTAAAATATTGTATATATTGTATTTTGAATGGTGAAATTAATACAATGAAGAGTTGAAAGGTGAGATACCAATGAAGGTTGATTTCTCCTGGTTAAGGGTTTCCAGTGTAAATCTATGTGTACTGTCTGTATGGGCCATTGATTAAATTATGTTTTTCTTAAGAATCTATATGCATTACTTTACTTCATAGGTTTAAAACTTACATGTGGTATCACAACTCATTTTTGGCTTCAGGGGGACTCCTTTGTTGCTGAGGGTTTGGATCGGTCTTGACAGATCACATTTATCTTGGGTCTGTGATAAACCTAGGTTCAGTGGGATATTTTGCAGCGGTGATTTGAGTGTAGAAAGAGGAATGACGATCTCTTCTAGAATTGAGATAGAGAAGTTCAACGGTAAAAACTTTGAGCTACAGAAGCTCAAGATGGAAGACCTTCTTGTAGACAAAGATTAATGGATCGTTTTGGATCCCGGTACATAGCCTACCGGTGCACAGTCTACTGACACACATTCTACTGGTACACAATCTAATAGTACACAAACTACTAGTACACAACCTACTAGTATGTCGAAGGAAGATTGGGAGAAGTTGGATAGAAGAGCAAGGAGTACTATTTGACTCTTCCTAGCATATCCAGTGTTGTTGAATGTCTCAGGAGAATCTACATCCAAGGAACTACGGGATAAGTTAGGGAATTTGTATCTGATCCAGATTATTTTAGGAATGAAATGAGAGAGGAGATGTAATAAAGAAATGCACAGAGATATCATGGATATCAAATGTATCATATATGCAACCATAAAAATAGAGATACCGTAATACATGATTTCCATTAATGAAAGAAATGCATAGAGACTGTAAAAATATAGAGTGAAAGACTCGTTATAATGGTGGAAACTTATCTCTGAGAAGAGATGCGATGGCTATTTGCATTATCAAGAAGATAATTTTACAATGAGGCTCCAAAGCAAGGATGATTTTAAGGATGGAAATTTATTTTAAAATGTAGAAACCTTGGCGAATCTTACTAATCCTTCATATGTTAACTATAAATGTTTGGCGATATTTTTGTAAAAATATTCAAATTTCTAATTATTTATATAGTTTTTATGAAAGTTTGGTGATTTTTAAGGTAAAATAATTTTATCCTATAGAATTTAGGCGAATCGTTTTTAAAATAGCGAATCTCATTTTTGGAAAAACCATGGAAAATTAACCCATGAGAAAAATTTATCCCCTAAAATCATCCTTTCTCCAAAGGCCTTTTTATCATAAAGAAAATACAAAACCCTAACCCTAGAAGATGAAAAACCAACAGTTTTGTGGACACCGTTTTGGGTAGTTTGGTGTATCAAATTCTCAGGGGTGTAACTTTGGCATACGATCTCCGTTTGGGGCACATAATAGCTCGTTAGAAATACAAATCTGAGGAATACAACTGTTGGAAAAAAATATCATGATGATATTTTTGAACTAGTAGATGCTCAAAAACTATCGTTTAGGGACTCAAAACGGCTTCGAAAGTTCAAGACCCAAAAAACTGCCAAAAATAGTAAATTATCAAAATTGCTAGAAAATTGTTTTGAGCCAGTCAGAAAAGGTGGGTGCCACCGATATCCACCTGGATCAATATCAAACAAATTCCCTGGTAAACAAGTTACCTCAACATTTAACTGGAGAAACATCAACAATTACCTCTTCTCACTTGGGGGTAACTAGAGGAGATCATGTCTCATGGCTCGCAATGAAGAAATTGATCTTGACCATGATGATGATTAGAATGTCCACATATAGCATCCCAAAATCCCCGTCATATTCCTCTACACTTATTTTCTAGCATAACTCATCACATTCAATCATCATAGTTTTTGGGAGATGGTGGACCAATGTCATCATGGGATACATTAACCTCTATTTCATGTGAAGTGTCATTTAATATATTAGGCATGTTAATGAAGATCATTGGTTTAGTTTGTATAATGAATAATTTTCTCACGAATTTATGCTTGTCGCCTTGTTTCACCTTGGTGTCCATCATTTGTGCTCTAGTCCTGTGTTTTCACCCCCAAGGAACAAGGATATTATCGTGGGGCCAACCATAGGGAAGTAACGTTATCCCCCTATGTACTTAAAACTTACCATCCCATAGCCTATTACAATGTACTAAGCTTTGGGAATGGGTTATGGTTCATCATATCATGAGAAGAAGGTATAACATGCCGAGGTTGAAGCAATGAATGTTAATGCTTAAAACCTAATAAAGGGGACTTGAAAGATCAATGAAAAAATAATATAAAAGGTAGACTAATGGGTTTCATAAAACATAATGCCTAGAAGGATAACTCAAGAAGGGAACCCTCTACAAAGGAACTCATAGAAATGGACCAAATTATTCCATGACCACAAAATTAGCACAATCCATTCCACATCACACTTGCTCTTTGAAGTGTTCTTTTGTTTCCTACTTACCCGCACAACAATCCCTCTTCTTGGGTCTTTGGGAATGGGTTATGGTTCATCATATCATGAGAAGAAGGTATAACATGCCGAGGTTGAAGCAATGAATGTTAATGCTTAAAACCTAATAAAGGGGACTTGAAAATCAATAAAGAAAAAATAATATAAAAGGTAGACTAATGGGTTTCATAAAACATAATGCCTAGAGAAGGATAACTCAAGAGAAAGGGAACCCTCTACAAAGGAACTCATAGAAATGGACCAAATTATTCCATGACCACAAAATTAGCACAATCCATTCCACATCACACTTGCTCTTTGAAGTGTTCTTTTGTTTCCTACTTACCCGCACAACAATCCCTCTTCTTGGGTCTTTTGTTTCCTGATTTGGTTGGCACACTTAATAGTTCTTTTTGATGGTCCTTCCATACCTAAACTTTCCAACTTACATTAATTCTTGAGCTGATGTGAAGTTTGAAGGGTATACTAAGTGTGAATTGTTTATGTGGCTTATGTATTTAGTAATTACTTACTTTATATGATATAAGGACCTGTATACCTTGTGAGCAATGATCTTACATGATTCCATGGCTTTGATTTTATTTAGATGCACCTAAAATGGTCTTTGAAGGATGTCCCATGCTTTCACTCAGGGTGTTATGCTTTTATTACAAGATATTTCACATGTGATGCAGAGTGTTGAGTCACATGATGACTTGAAATACTTAGATACAAGCTCTCGCATCTCTTGGACAATGAAAATGGAATAATAAGCTTTTGTTTTGTAGATATTGTCAAGAATCCCACACCCTGGGCACTGCACCTGAGAGATTGTTATGCCTTGGATGTGGGATGTTACATTGTTGGATGGTTTGATACCATGCAAATATGAGACATAACCATATCTATTGAGTTTTGTAGCTTGGGAGGTGTTCCCCATGTGTTTATTCTCTCCTAGACACATGGGGGATGCACTATACACTTTGTGCCTTGTACTTTTTTCTAATTTCACTTTGACTTAGGAATTTTAAGTCAAAAGTAAAATTTAGTCATTTATGCCTAAAATGACTATTAATTCACTTTGTGGGTGAATTATAGACATAAAGTGAACTTAGGAAACTTAACCCAAAGTGGGTTATTGACTTAGATACTTTTCTTGAGATATCAACCATTGATTATATGGGAGATGAGATGATCTCATCCAATGGTTTCTTAGGTTTCCTTTTGGAGGTTCAAGAGGGGCACAAAGGGTGAAGGAGGAATTCATTCTTCATTTTTCTCACTTGGAGAGGAAGACTTGGAGCATTGAGATGACGTTTGTTGCATGAGGAGGCTAGAGCTTGGGAAATTGATTTCATGGAGGGAGGCATTTAGCTATTGACCTTATTTATTTACTGAGGAGACTTCATTACTGTGGAGGGAACACTTGTTGAGGAGGGCGTATCAGTTGTGGGAAGGACTTCTACCCATCAGATTGCAGTGAGATAAGTTGCAGAGGGAGGCCATCTAATAGAGCTTCATTCCTATCGAGGGGTTTCCATATCTAAGCTCAGAGTTTTCTTTTGGAGTAGTTTCAGTGGATTCGAGAGCTTGTATAGGGGGCGCACCTTCCTAGGGAACACCTGGATCTTTTGGACATGTGTTTCAGCCTGGATCAGGCTACTATTGTATCAATTTCATATATATTTTGTACTTGTTGTATTCCACCTTCTGCTTTCCTCATATAGACACAGATATTCCAAACTAGTTTTCCCCCAGGGGGGGTTTATCCAGGGTCATGTTGACCAAAAATACCCGTGTACAAAAATGCATGTGTTAGTCTTTTAGATCTGCTTATTTTTAGATGTAAAGATCTTTAGGTGTGTTGTGTTTATTTTAGTATGCATGTGCTAACTTTTGGTTACTAAAACTACATGCTAGAGAACCTAAAATTGCAAGTACAACCATAACAAATCAACAAGAAGTTCTTGGACTTTTGGCTGTCCTAAAACAACAAAAAACATATACATAACAGTTGAAACTTAGAGCCAATCTGTGGTCAAACACAGAACCGGTTGGAAATCTTGATAGGACCTGAAAATCTTCATGGTATCAAAGCTGAGGTGGCTGAATTTTTTAGCCGTTTGGACAACACATTGTTGGTTGTCATATACATCTTCTTGGAAAAAAAATTTGGACAACCATTGACTCATTCAGTGGTTGTTAGAGAGCATATTTTTTTACAGGACAGTTGGGCAGTTTTGGCACTTTTTCACCAGTCTCTTTTCACACCTATGAAGTAGGAATGAGGCTGATTTGACTTCACCTCCTTTCACACCTATTTGGTTAGGAGTGAAGTCAGATTGTGTTTGTCTCTTTTCAAACATGTGTTGACAGGAGTGAGGCAGCATTTTCCTTGACAGTGTGAGCATCAGTTGGGGATTGCAGTTTGGCATACATGTCAACATCTCAGATGCGAGTTGAGGATAGGCTAGTTGGGGCTATAAATTGGTCACCTTCGAAGGCGAGGATGTTCTTCATTTTAGAGGACCTTGAGCTATGGGACATAGTCGAGGCATATGTTCCAATCATTCCTGTAACTGCCTCCGTATTGGTGGCAGTGTTCAGGAAACAAAACAATAAGGTGAAGAGGACTATGTGTGATGTAGTTTGTGATCATATCATACCCCATTTGATGGGGAAGACTTATGCATACGATATGTGGGCATCTCTATGTAAGTTTTATGAGAGCTCCAATGAGAACCGGAAGATGGTTCTTCATGAATGAGTCAGGGGCATTCGCATGCTTAAGCATGAGTCAATAACTTTATTCCATGGTCGCTACACTTAGATCAGAGACGAGGTTGGAGCTATCAGAGAGGTTGTTGATCCTAACTCTTTGGTGAGGAAAGATATGAATAGCTTCACCAAACTGTGGGTTCCATTTGTATGTGGCATAGTTTCCAGGGAGGTCATGCCTACATGGGAGAGAATGTGGGATGACTTCGTCCAGGAGGATATTAGGGTTGTAGTCGAGGCTTCTAGACAATGGCAACAACATATTGGTCAAGGTGAGGAGGATATTTCTCGTTGGACAAAGGGAAAGAAGAAGATCGACCGTGGGGGTCAACAGGGTCCCAAGTTTGGGGACCCACCATAAGGGAGTTGAGGAGAGAGAAACAATGGTTAGAGAAGTGGCCAAAAGAGAGATATGAGAAAAGTGAAGTGCTTTGTTTGTAAGAATTTCAGGCACTATGCTAGACAATGTCTGAATAGGAAGAAGAACACGGGTGGTACCACAACTACAACACATGAGGTAGATTTTTAGACAAAGTTTTAGAGAGAGTGTGCCTTCATCATATGCTGCACTTCAGTTGAGATGACACCTAGTATCTCGTATATTGATAGTGGGGCTTTGAGCCATATGACTATATTTCATGAGAACTTGATGTAGGAGCATCACTCCACCTTAGAAAATGCGCCAACACACCAATACACAGACATGCAATGGAGAAAGGGAGAGTCACCTACCCTCCCATTTTTAAAATTCGAAATATGATGCTATACAAATTTTTGTGTTGTAAGGATGATAAATGCCAGACCATGCCTTTGTACAGGTAGTGGGTAGGGTTTCCTTTAATGGTTTCCTGTAGCAAGCCCAAATCGTAGTCAGGTTTGGATCAACATTTATGGAATGTAGCTGTAGGAGTATGGTGTCGTAACTGAGATAACGATAGAACTAAGGCGATGGAGAGGATAAGCTCGTGTAGCCCTATTTTGTAAGGAGATCTTGTATTAGATTTCATAAGGAAGATAGGAAGAGAATGATAGAGAGGTCTGGGTAGAGAGTCCTGAGGAGGTAGAATAGTTCTAAGAGAGAGAGCTTGAGAGAACTGGGACTTTTTTACAGTCCAGTTTTGTAAATCATTTTTTCCTGCATATCGAGTGTTTATGTGTTTCATGAATGAATGTTGTAGATACATGATAAGCTTTATTTATGGTAGGAAGATATATTCCATTTATCTTCATTGAGTGTCGTAATATCATTCTGGATTCTTTAGGTTGTGAAAGGAGTGCACAACAGAACATTGAAGGTTTTGTAGCCAATGCAAGGAGTGCGCATATAAACTCTGCGGAGACAGAAAAGAACGTGCAAGGAGGGCGCACTAGAACGATCACAAGCTCAAGAGGAACCCCAAGGTTACTGAATACCTTAGAAGGGGGACTGTGTGAAAGAAGCACAGAGTAAAAGAGTTACTGAGAACTCTATCGAAGCTCTTATAAGTGGTCATTGAGTCGGTGCAAATGTACACAGAAGAACTATGTGTTGAGTTCAGGAGAAATAGAGTTGCTGAATAATTTGTGAGGAGAAGCTCTGCAAGGATTGCATTGAGAAGAAGGACGCCAGGAGGGAGAGAAGTATTTATTGTTCAAGAAATCCTTCGGTTCTGAGTTAAACTAAATCCTGAGAACAAAAGGTGTGCGTGGGGGATCAAAACCTTCGAGGAGGTCATTCTCAGAAGGGATAATGTAGAGGTTGTGAAAGAGTCAGACTTATTATAATTTCAAAATCTCAAAGGAGGGATAATTTTACAAGAGCAAAGTGAGACCAAGAGTTGTGTCTGTAGGAAGAAGTTCAAAGGATGAGACCTTTTGGACATTGACAAAATATTCTAAGTGAGAAGAAGGTGAAATCTCAGGAGGAGGAGAGACAACAATCGTCTGATCGATTGTGGAGAAGAACCTGGACTATTAGATATACATCCAGACATAGGAGAAACAAGCGCAGGGGAAGCATATCTCAATCATTAGATATGAGCATGTGGATCAACAACCATTGAATCCAGAGTAATGTGCATGGGTTTTAACTCTTTGGAGTGTACAAGAGAGAGGGTTTTGAAAAATCACAAAATCTCGACATCATCAGAACCGTCCATTGAAAATGGCGTGTGGCGAGCGATAAAAATTTCTCCAACTCATGATTCAAAGAAGTCAAAGGGAAAATTTGAGAAACTCGCGAAACACAAAATCGTGAAAAGATCCCAGATGTTGATTGAGGAGAGATTTGGACTATTGAATGTCCAGTAAGAATTTCAACATTTCGGGGATTGGGAGAACAGAGGTGAAAATTACTTGATTTTACAAAATGAGAAATCTCGATGAGATCTGAACCATTAGATCCAGAGGAGCCCGAGTCATCAGATTTGAGTTGTAACACCTTGTTTCCCCCAGTCTGTAAAAATAACTATACTGGCCAAGTATTGTGGCAAACTCAGAAATGTGAATCTGTGATGTGAATGGACCTTGTGAAAAAGGTCAATGAATGTAAATAATATTATGAATATACATATATATTGCAGGACTGCTAAGAGGGGGGGGTTGTGCTGAAAAAGAGACCACGATGGATAAATAAAGGTGGTTGAGGGCACCTAGAATGGTGGTGTCAACTTCCATTGAAACCAATACCATATTTGGACTTCACTGGCCCGAAGAACCAAGGGAGGCTCGCTGGCCCCAAATTAAATGACTCGCCAGGTTGGTAGGTAAATGGCTCCTCATGAGTAATGAGGGATGGGGGTGAAATGCCCATCCATAGAGTCCTTAGACCTGACCACCACAAGGAAGATTGTGCCACATGCAACCTCGCTAAAAAAGAGTAAAGGTAGGAAGAGTGTGCTATCAGGAGGGTATATGCGAGGGAAGGAAAAAAAAAGAGGAAAAGAACTCTGGAAAATATAGAGTAGGTGATAGTGGAGAAGAAGGAGAGTAACCTTCATTCTCGGTCACTGGAAAAAAAAGACTCAGTCTCGCAACATCGTGGTCTCGTCTCGGGGGTGGCTAGTGGTAAATCCATTTGGAGTCGCTGAGCCTACGGTTGGGTGGAAACGAGCACCCCTCTCAGTAGTTGCATCACCTGCAGTGTTTTTTTCATAAGTGTTATATCTTGTATCTTGAAATTTATATGCTGACATGTATTCTCATAGTCTATGCAATTTATGAATGGTTTGAGTATAAGACTGTCTGTGTGGTGTTTTGGTCAGAAACGGTGGTTGCATGCTTTTATTGGAAGGACCATGTATAGTTTATGTTTATGGATAGATTTATATATATGTATATTGAACTAATTCAGACTTCAAGTCTACTTTCGGGAAATCTATGCCCTTATTCATCTCCAGGAATACCCGAAATAGATCTGTCCACAGAGATACCCTCTTTGGAAAGCTTACCAAGAACATGAAAGAGTTATTGGTGGCGCAAGTATTAGCCATCCTGTGCGAGGAAGAATGGTCCTCGTAGATCCCCAAGGTCTGTGAGAGTATTTGGATCATCCTTTTATAAGGGCATGTGGCATTCAGTATGCGTTTTGGCATTTTGGCACTCATGGAATCAAAGGGCAAGAAACCTGGTCATCACGAGTTGTGAAACCCCAAAAATTGAAACCCCGAAATAGTTTAAAGTGTGGATAAGCATCATACAACGAACGAGATTATGTTGGAAGATTTCCGGTCAATCACAACTGTTATATTGGAGGAAGAAATGAGGGCATTAATTGCCTCA
This sequence comes from Picea sitchensis, assembly GCA_010110895.2. Taxonomy (NCBI): domain Eukaryota; kingdom Viridiplantae; phylum Streptophyta; class Pinopsida; order Pinales; family Pinaceae; genus Picea; species Picea sitchensis. Next base: position 63,500 of record SNQJ01S0029594.1, on the reverse strand, counting down.
ACCTCTTTCTTTTATCTTCATGAGTAGCAGAGGAATCAGGATCGTAGATCCCAAGATCCATGGAAGTTACCTGGACCATCCATTTGTAGAGGACACATGGTTGTCGGTCGGTGTTTCAACACCCGAAAGACCAAAGGGTAAGAACCCTTGTCTTCGAAAGCCGCGAAATCCTGGTAAATGNTGAAACCCCGAATCGGTTTAAGTGTGAATAAGTTTGAGAAATCCAAGATTTGATCATGACCGTTGATCATTCTAAAAAGATCATAATGGTTGATCATGGGTAAAGGTCGCAGCTATACATTGGAGGGACACGTGGCTGCCGGTCGACATTTCAGTGTTTCAGCACCTGGGAAATCAAAGGGCAATAAAACTTGTCTTCGCAAGTCACGAAATCTCGGTACCCGAAACCCCAATGCGCTCTGTGGAAAAAAGGAGGAGTCCCGAAAGGATATAGATCATCCATCAGAGGAGACACGTGGTGAGCGGTCAGAGTTTGGGGAAAGCTCCGAAAGCTTGTGGACCATTAGATCCAAATCCTCGAGGATCGTTGATCTCCTACACGAATCCCCATATTAAGATTCGTGGATTGGAGTGACAAGAGTTTTGGAGTCATTGCATCGTGAACTCCCAGTTCATGAAACTCTGAAAAGATCCAAACCGTTGGATCCAAGACATCGAGAGCCATTGGATCTCATACAAGAACTCGAGTATCGGGTTTCAGGGTTTGAAGAGTCTAAAGACTTGAATCTCTTGCATTTCGAACTCCCAATTTCTGAAATCCCGATACGTCCAGGACCATCGGATCAGGGGAGGCTTATAGTCATTGATCTCCCTTTGGAGGGCAACTTCAGAGATTACAGAGTTTCGGGGATTCGAAAGGGAGAGGAATAGACATCGCATCATGATTCCCCGAATCGTGAAAAGCCAGTGAGTGCTTTGTCGATTTAGCGCGTGGTCACGAAACAGGGTCACGTGGAAAAGACCCAAGCGGGGAGCTTGTCACTTGCCAGCCCTTTCAGGGTTCGACATTTCGGCATTTTGGGGTTTGCAAAATCAAAAGACTCGACTCACTTATATCGCTGAGTTGTGAAATGCGAAAAGGCACCTAGTTGTTTGGCTGATGGTCATAACCGACGATCACATGGAGGTGGAAAAGGGAAGAGATAGCCTATGCTAGGCCCCCGTAGGACTTTGGGGATTCTATCCCTCGAGAAAAGGTGAAAGTTTTATTATGTCATAGTGGGTGTGTTACAAATTGGTATCAGAGCATGGTTACAACACTTGGCCTACTTGGGCTCATGAACGAGTTGTGCGGAAGCTCCGTTCAAAACACTCCTAAAAGGAGTGACCCCCTATATTAACCTTCCTAATCAAAAGATGAAGTTAAGACTGAAAAACCCCTATTTTGTGTGTGTACATGTGAAAATATGGATTATGTACTAGTTATAAATAAATATAAATATTGACTAACAGCCAACATTTTTCCTTTTTCACACAAGCGGAAGATCAACCATGGGAAATTATCAATGCATAGTATGGTGACTCACCATGAAGTGGAAGAGGGCTCCCACAATAGAGATGAAGAGTTTGATGAAAGAAGGGAAATAGGAACCCCTCCATATCTAGCCAAGATTGTGAGGAGTCTCATGGTCAAATTACAAAGCTAAAAGGATGACAAAGGATGATGAAAGAACAAAAAAAGCAAATAGAAATTAACGTAGTTTTACTGTAGAGTTTATCCGATCTACAAAGACAAATGCAACATGAACCTAAAACTCAGAAACATGGTCATATCAATGGACACACTGAGAGGAGCACCTCGGAAAAGGTCCACCCTAGAGGTAAAGGACAAGTGGCGGATGATTCCTCTGAGAAGGAAATGAGCGATTCGGAGGGCTCTTCTAGCAGCAGAACAAGTTCCTATTCCCGAAGGAAACAAAAGAAGCAAAAGTCTTCCAAAGGTTGTAAATTCAAAGAATTCAGAAAATCCAAACCACCCTCCTTCGATGGTGAAATAAAGAAGGGAGAAGA
>SNQJ01S0029594.1:50044-60427 GCA_010110895.2 Picea sitchensis | reverse complement strand
CCTATGAATGACCTCTCTCTAGGTGAGGGAGGTGACTGTTGTTGGAAGAGGCAGGTTGTCAAGCCTGTGAGAAATTCTCTCCAGGTGAGAGAGTTTGTTGGGAAGTGATTTCTTCCAGAGAGTGTCCAGCACCAGCTTCAGGCTCTGAGACTTCTTGATCTAGCCTATTGCCAAGACCCAAAGAGGGAGGTTAGCACTAATGGACTGTGCTTGTGAAGGTGTATACTCCCGGGTGGAACAGACATGTGGGGAATGAGAGTCTGGTAGTAGTGGGCGTAAGATGGCATCTTGGGAAGAAGCCTTCTAGTTTTCTATGTTGTTTTCCCTGTAACCTCAGCCTAGCCTAGGATTCCTTGCCTTGGGGTGGAGGTTATTCCTAGCTCAGGGGTGACCCACTGCTGATCTGATGAGCAGTGTGGTCTAAGGCTGGGAGGTTCGTGGAAGGCCTGCACGTGGTTGGTGGAATATACCATTGTTTCAAAGATTAGTATCAGATGATGTTTATTCATGTATTCTACTGTGTATATCAATTTAAATGTTAATACTATTGATTGTTGATTATAGCAGTAAATATTATGTTTAATCTGAGTTTAATTCAATTTCTTGATTAAATGCATGTTATTACTATAATGTCGGTATGAGCTATGTAAAAAGTGGTGTTATAGTTTTTTTTAAGGGAAATTAAGCCTTGGTAACCGAAACATTGTGTGTCACAAATTGGTATCAGAGCCAAGGTTTCGACACTGAGCCTAGATGGGCCAGTTGAGTGGTCTTTGGACCAAGGGTGAGAGGAGAAATTGTGTCTAGAGGACTAATTTCGGACCTGGTATGGTCCAAAGTGTCAAGGAGTTACTTGACCATGCCTATAAGCTCAATAGGTATAGTGGTGTTGTGAAACCGCAGCTGGTGTGGTATATGGCCACAAGGAGAGAGGACTCCACACCAACAGTGTTGGAGCCTTAGAATCGTTTCAGGAGGGAAGGTGAGCTCTCATGACCATCGGATCTAGAAAATGTGCGCAGGGATCAAAATCCCTTTAGAATTGCACAGGAGTGTGGGAATCGGGATACGCAAACTCCCAGAAACCCGAAAAATCAAGAAGATCTATGTTGTAGATCTAGGAGGAAGGCTCAACCGTTAGATATGGAGGAGTCACGCTCGAGTTAGTCATGAAAACCTTTTGGATTTTGGAAAGTCGAGAGATGGGAAGTGAGGAAGGTGAACACCTCCTAAACCCAAAATGCCGAAATGATCTACACTGTAGATCATAGGAAGGTAGTTGATCATCCGATTCAGTAGAGGAGTAAACCGTAATTTTAGGATTTTGGTAGATGGAAGTTTGAGATGTGGGGTGCACGAACTCCCAATGCTTGAAACCCCGAAACACCAAAATATCTGCACCGTAGATATGAGGTAGGAGTCTAACCATTAGATTTTTCTTGGAATGGACGTGGGCGCATGAATGTGTACCACGTGCCAGTGAGTTGAGAAGACAGGTGAGAGTGGTGGGACTTGATGACGTCACCGAGGGTGATGTGGACCCTCCAAAACATTCCACGCATCACTACGGTTAAGGGAGACAACTATGTTGTGGGCCTGGAGAATAAAGTAAATCGAAATTTTGGATTTCGGGGATTGTAGTGACAAGGAGTTGGAAGTCGTTGCATAGTGAACTTCTGGGTACCGAAAAACCGAAGTGCTAAAGTTCTGAAGTCCTGAAGCCATCGAAGACTGAAGAACCATAATAGATTTTAAGGGCGACAACTGTGCTGTGGGCCTAGAGAGAAAGGAAACTGAATTTTCAGAATTTGGGAATTGAGGTGATAAAGAGTGGGAGTCGCTGCATCGTGAATTTCTGGTCATGAAATCCTGAAAGGATCTAGACCGTTAGATCCAACTCATCGAGGATCATTGGATCTCATACAAGAAACCGTGTATCGGATTTTGGGGATAGGAGTAACAAGAGGTTGGGAGTCACTGCATCATGAACTCCCGGGTACCGAAGACCCGAAAAATGAAGTGCCAAAAACCCAAAATCTCTACCATAGATGGTGATAGTTGTGCTTTGAGCCCAGGGAAAAGAGGTCGAAAGTTCGGGAGTCGAGATTCAGAGAGAGAAGCGAATGCATGAACCTCTAGGGAACCAAAACCCTAAAACCCGAAACCCCGAAATCCCGAAGTCCCAAAATTTTCAAAGGACATAAGAACTGTCGAGGATTTAACTGTTGGATCCTCGTGGACAAAAACCCTGAAAAATGAAGTCCTGAAATTATAGAGCTGTCAGAGCTCAAAATTTTTTTTGAAGCCAAAACACTTTTTCACTCACGTTGAATTATGAATATTGTGATTTTGTAAGGGTTAATGCCTAACAAACTTTGGTTGATTGCACGTTGTGTGTGCAGAGTTCAACGAGTGTTAGGACAACTGAAAACTGACGCCGAGTATAGAAATGGAAGAGGTGTGGATTGCCTCCATTTCAAAGGATGAAAGAGAAGGAAGAGATGTCAACCTGGGAATAGAAGGATCGAAATCCAATGGCCATGGAAAAGAATTAGACAAGGAAGGGATCATAATGAAAATCATTGAAGGATTGCAAAGAGATGCCCAGACACACCGAGATGATAGCCAAAAGCTCATGAAAGTCAGGGATCAGCAGGGTGAATTCAACTTAAAAATGTTGAAGAGCCTGGAAAGAATAGAAAAGAAATTTGAAAAAGAAAGTGACACAAGTAGATCAAGAAGTTTCAGAACCCCTGAGAGGAGAAGAATATTGAGGAGTGGTAGCAGACATTACCATCTCTCCCCGAAGCATTCTGGCAAGGAAACACATAGTAGTTCAAGCCCGTACCCTACCAAAAAACACCGAAAATCTGGAAAGGATGAATTGAAAGCGGATATGAACAAGATTAAGCCCCCAACATTTGATGGAGAACATAAGAAGGAGGAAGATGCCGAGACGTGGTTGCTTGACATGAGGAAATATTTCCAACTGCAGAATTATTTCACTCATGCAGACGGAAGAATTGTAATGTATCACTGAAAGGAAAGGCATCCATGTGGTGGGATCAGTTTGTGCAGGTGCAACACATTAAAGAGAAATAAGTCACTTGGAAGGAATTTAAGAGGTATTTCGAGAAGAAATACCCGACTTAAAGATACTATGACAGAAAGATGAAGGAGTTCTTCGAACTTAAGCTAGGCAACATGACTATTGATGAGTATGAACAAAGTTTTTTGGAACTACTGAAGTATGTTCCATTCATCAAAGATGAGGCTGTCAAGATTCAGAGATATCTGAGTGGACTACCACCTTCCATGGGTGACAAGATTCAGTATGACGATCCTAATACTATGGAAGAAACAATAAGAAAGGAGAAATGCTTGTATGAATAGAAAGGAGAAAGGCCTATCCTTTGGAAGGCTTGGAATGATCAGAAGAAGTTTAAGAAGGAACAGAGGCAGAAGGGAAACAAGCCTTCCTTTTCCAGAAATAGTCTTCAAGGACAACCATTGCCTAGAGAGCCGAGAATGATTGAAGAGGGAGAAAAAAGACAGAGACAGATGCCCATTCAGTGTTGGGGCTGTAAAGGAAACCACAAGTATAGAGAGTGTCCCCATAAAAATGGTAAAGTGAGAATTGTTCATACTCTTCAGCAAGATGAAACAGTGGAGGATATGGGCCGCAGAATGCCAAGGATATATGCAGCCCTGGAAAACAAGAAAGAAGAATTTCAATCACACATGATTGAAGTGGAAGGTATGATTAACGACTGACCACTAATTATTTTAATTGATTCAGGGGCTAGCCATATTTATGTAGATCCTAGGGTGGTGGAAATTTTGCGTTTATCAAGGAGAAAACATGAAAAGTCTTGGCTAGTGCAGTTAGCCAGATGAACCAAAAGGAAGGTCACTGAATTGGTTAAGTCCTGTTCTGTGGACATGAAAGGATTGAGCATTAAGGCTGAATTGAATATTCTACCTTTAGGCTCTTATGACTGCTTATTTGGGATGGACTGGTTGGACCAACACCATGCTCTTCTGGATTGTCATAACAAGAAGTTCACATGCTTGGATGAAGAGGGAAAATAGGTAACAGTCCAAGGAATTCCCAGAGCTGTGGCTGTTAGAGAAATCTCAGCCAAGTAGCTGAAGAAGTGTTACAGGAAAGGCTATCAGTTATTTGCAGCCCATGTGGGAGAAGCATCCAGTGATGTAGTCTCAAATATGGAAGACCATGAGGTACTCATAGTTTTCAAGGATGTATTTCAGGAGGTACCTGGACTATCTTCGAAGAGGGACATTAATTTTTCTGTAAATTCGATGCCAGGAGTAGCTCCAGTCTCGAAAGCTCCATATAGAATGAGTATGCCAGAGCTGAAAGAGTTGTAATTGTAGCTTGAAGAGATACTAAAGAAGGGATACATTCACCCCAACGTGTCACCTTGGGGAGCCCCAGTCCTATTCGTGAAGAAGAAAGATGGGATGTTGAGGTTTTGCATTGATTTCCAGCAATTGAATAATATAACTGTCAAGAACAAGTATCCTCTACCAAGGATCGATGATCTTTTTGATCAGTTGAAGGATGCGAAAATATTTTCAAAAATAGATCTCTGATCAGGATATCACCAAATGAGAATAAAGGAGGAGGACATCAAAAAGACCACCTTTAGAACAAGTTACAATCATTATGAATTCACAGTGGTGACATTTCGATTGTCAAACGCACCTGTTGTTTTCATGTGCTTAATGAATGGTGTATTCCGGGACTATTTAGACAAGTTTGTCATAGTCTTCTTGGACGACATCTTGGTGTATTCCAAGTCATAGGAAGAGCATGAGAAACATCTAATAATGGTGCTACAAGTGTTGAGAGAACACTATATGTACGCCAAGCTGAGAAAATGCTCATTTTATCAAAGGAAAATCCTTTACTTGGGACATATTATTTCAGAAGAGGGGATCACTGTGGATCCTGAAAAGTTTGAGGCCACCCAAGAATGGTCAGTGCCAAGGAATGTAGAAAAAGTTAGATCTTTTATGGGTCTAGCAGGCTACTACATAAGGTTTATAGATGGATTCTCAAGGATAGCTCACCCTATCACTTCCTTGCAAAGGAAGGAGAAGAAGTTTCAGTGGACGGAAGAGTGTGAGAACAGTTTCCAGTGATTGAAGCAATTGTTAACCAACGGTCCAATCCTTAAGATTGTACGTCCAAATATGGATTTCATGGTGTGTACAGATGCATGTAAGGAGGGGTTGGGAAGAGTTCTCACCCAAGAGGGATTTGTAATTTGTTATGAATCCCGAAAGTTGAAAAAGCATGAAAGAAATTATTCCACTCATGATTTAGAGTTGGCAACAATCGTCGACGCATTGAGGAAATGGAGACATTACCTCATGGGAAGGAGATTTGAATTAAGAACAGACCACAATGGTCTGAAGTATTTATTTGATCAGCCGACTTTAAATGCTAGGAAAATCCGATGGCTGGAGTTTCTGTGTGAATATGACTTTGATATCAAGCATGTCAAAGGGAAATAAAATAAGGTGGATGATGCACTCAACAGAAAAGTGCACGAACTACATGATACAACCATTAGCATGTACAGGACTAAGATTAAAGATAGAATTGTGGAAGCTGCAAATGCTGATTTGTTGTACAGAGGTCTGGTAGGAAAGCTACAGCAACGTGAGAGACCCCAGACCAAGGAAAGTTACACCTTGGAAACTGATGGCTTACTTCTGTATAAAAACAGAGTGTATGTACCCAATGTTCGAGAATTGAATTTGGAAATTCTAAAAGAAATTCATAATGTGGCTTATGCTGGACATCCTGGATATCAGAAGACTGTGGTAGTAGTCAAAATCCATTACTTTTGGCTAGGTTTGAAGAAAGAAATCACTAAATACATCGCTAGATGTATTGAGTGTCAGAAAGTTAAGGCTGAGCATAGGCACCCAGCAGGGTTGCTATAGGCTTTACCCATTCCTGAGTGGAAATGGGAAGTGGTGACAATGGATTTTATCATAGATTTCCCAGAACAAGCAAGCAACATGATTCAATCATGGTGGTGGTGGACAAGATTACAAAAGATGCCCATTTTATTCCACTGAAAACCACTCACAAGGAAACAAATGTTGTTGGTATCTTCTTAAAAGAAGTGGCACGCTTGCATGGAATTCCTAAGACAAATGTGTCTGATAGGGACCCCAAATTCACCTCAAATTTCTGGAAAGGACTGCTCAAGAGATTCATAATGAATCTGAACTTTAGTACAGCATATCATCCTGAGTCTGATGGTCAAAAAGAAAGGGTGAACAGAGTAATAGAAGACATACTCAGAATGTATGTGATGGATAAACCATCAAGGTGGGAAGACTACCTGCATTTGGTAGAATTTGCCTACAATAATGGGTATCATGCATCATTGAAGATGAGCCCATTCGAAGCACTTTATGGAAGAAAGTGGAACACTCCAGTGAGTCGGGATAATCTAGCTGACAGAGTAGTAGTTGGTCCTGAACTGCTCAAAGAGATGGAAGACCAAATGATAAGAATTAAATAGAATCTAAAAGCTTCCCAAGATAGGCAGAAAAGTTACACTGATAGTAACATAACCCATAGAGAATTCAAAGTGGGTGATCATGTTTTATTGAAAGTGAAAACTTGGGAAGTTGCGCCAAGTTGGCAGCAAGATTTTGTGGGCCATTTAAGATCCTAGAAAGGATTGGGCTAGTTGCATACATGCTTGCATTACCTGCATCTATGACTGTACATAATGTGTTTCATGTTTCATTGCTTAAGAGATATGTACCTGACGCTAATCATGTTATCGATTGGAATGTGATTTAGATGGAACCAGAAGGTCTCTTGCAAGTGCATCTTGTTCGCATATTGGACAAGAAAAGAAAACAACTCCAGAATCGAGCCATAGAGCTTGTAAAGGTCTAGTGGACATGGTATGGTCCTGACGACCCAACATGGGAGAATCAAGATGTTATGCGGATAGAGTACCCGCATCTTTTTGAAAATTTTGAAAATCTTGGAGAAACAATGTAAGGTTGCACTGAGGACAATGTAGAAATAAGGGGAGGGGAATTGTAGTGTCCCCAAGACTGAGTCTTTGTAAATATGGTTTATGAAATGAATTGTAAATATGTGTTGTAGGCTATAGAGCCAAGTTTGTATAAGCCTGTGGGCTTATGTGATTGTTAGGCCAGAGAGCCTAAGGGTTGTAGGCCAAGGGCTTAATTTTGTATCTGTATGTATGCAAAACATTAATAAAATATAGACACCGCCACGTGCAGACTGACCAAAATGAATGAGTGACGGGGGACTGAGCTTCCATAGAGTGGGCAAGGAATTAGGGGCTGGAAGGTGGGAAGAGGGGCTAAGTGTTGATCCTAGGGGATTAAGCCCTTGGGAATAATACTTTATTATTATTCCAAAAAGACACATGAATTATGTGAATGTGACGTTTTATCCTAAGTTCTTGGGGAAGGACGAGGGACTGCCAAATGGGAAGGAATGCATGCTGAATGGAACACATGCAGTTCCATGGGTGACAAGTGTCAACCCTAATGCATGCGAATAAAACAACCAAGATGAGCTGTGAGAGGGGTCCTCGCCCATTCCACCTGACTGCTTGAGCGTGTACAGATCTTGGAGCAGTACGAACGACCCGAGCTCTGCAGAGAACCCTTGTACTTCCCCGAAAACCGAGAAGCCTGTGTTCATTTTTGAAAGGCCATTTTTCCCCTCTCCGTTTTGAGCTGTGGATCCTGTGTCATTCCCTGCATGGATTGTTTGTCACAGATTCCTGAGAACCAACACTATGAGACCTTGCGCGATTTCTAAGCTTGTTTGGGAAGCCTGTGTTTATTTTTTCAGTTGGTTGTGGTGGACACACAGAGATGGACTGCGCGTGGAATTCTAGCCAGTGCAAGTTGTGATTGAGCCTATGAATGACCTCTCTCTAGGTGAGGGAGGTGACTATTGTTGGAAGAGGCAGGTTTTCATGCCTATGAGAAATTCTCTCCAGGTGAGAGATTTTGTTGGGAAGTGGTTTCTTCCAGAGAGTGTCTAGCACCAGCTTCAGGCTCTGAGACTTCCTGATCCAGCCTATTGTTGAGACCTAGAGAGGGAGGTTAGCACTGATGGACTGTGCTTTTGAAGGTGTATACTCCCAGGAGGAACACACATGTGGGGAATGAGAGTCTGGTAGTAGTGGGCGTAAGATGACATCTTGGGAAGAATCCTTTCAGTTTTTTGTGTTGTTTTCAATGTAACCTCAGCCTAGCCTAGGATTCCTTGCCTTGGGGTGGAGCTTAGTCCTAGCTCAGGGCTAACCCACTGCTGAGCTGATGAGCAGTGTGGTCTAAGGCTGGGAGGTTCGTGGAAGGCCTGCACGTGGTTGGTGGAATCTACCACTGTTTCGAAGATAAGTATCAGATGATGTTTATTCATGTATTTCGCAGTGTATATCAATTTAAATGTTAATACCATTGATTGTTGATTATAGCAGTAAATCTTATGTTTACTCTCAGTTTAATTGAATTTCTTGATTAAATGCATGTTATTACTATAATGTTGGTATGAGCTATGTACAAAGTGGTGTTATAGTTTGTTTTAAGAGCGATTAAGCCTTGGTAACCAAAAAGTGGTGCAACACAAGGTATGTACCCTATATCAAGGTAGAAAAGGCAAAGGTGCAATGCTTCATCAGTGGACTACCTAAGGACTATCGGAATAGAATTGAATTTGATGAGCCAAAGACTCTAGAAGGACCTATTCAAAAGGCAACCTATTGTCATGAAAAGTTTGGGCATCGAGCAGAACCTCACGAAGGACGGAAATAGAAGAATAGTTCAATATTTTAGAAAATGGGGATTAAATCCCCAGGATTTAAGAACTATAAGAAGAACCCAAGAATGAGCTTCCTAGCCTGGTGTATGCACCAGCATAATTTTCCCTCCTTGAGTGGAAATAAAACTTCTGGACCCATATCAGTGAAGACTGATAACCCAAAGAGAGAACCTTTGAAATGCTAGGGTTGTGGGGAAGAACATCTATTGAGAGACTGTCCACACCAATAACAGAATAGTCGGAGGATTTATAACATCCGGGAATCTACTACCATCAATGATGTGGCCAGGAGTGTGCCACAAATTTATGCAGCCTTGGATAATAACTAGGCTGACCACCAAGCTTCAGTGGTGGAAATAGAAGGTATGATTTCCAACCATCTAGTGTCTATTTTGATTGACCCTGGTTCAAATTTGAGTTATATAGACCCTAAAGTTGTTGATAAGTGTAAACTATAGCCACAAAAACATACCAAGCCATGGTTGGTACAGTTAGCCACTGACACTAAAAGAAGGGTAGCAGAGGTTATACCAACCTACCAATTGATGTTGGGTAGATTCCCCACCAAAGAAACCCTTAACTTATTACCCCTGGGATCGTATGATCTGTTGATTGGTATGGACTGGCTAGCCACCCATAAATCCATATTGGACTGTTACCATAAAAACTTAGAATGTGTAAGTAAAGAAAGGAAAAAGATAACCCTTCAAGGGATCCAAAAACCTGTCTCAGTAAGAAAAATATTAGTGTTGTAGGAAAATCTCCCTACGGACAGGTAGATTGCCTCTAAGAGCTTGACCTTAACTCTAAGACAGAAAATTATTAACATGGACACTGAATTCCTTTCAAATCTATACAAACAAACACATGAGAAGGAAGGAGAATAGAAGTACCCTTTTATCAACATTTGTCCCTGCACGCTCCAAGTTTCACTCCGATCCTTTGCTCCTCGCTGAGTCCTATAGAAAAACAAGATACGACCACTTCCTACTCTATTGATGTTAGCTTAAAAACAGATCTATCTATCAATGATAAGTTCATGTAACATCAGACACAAACTAGAAAGAAACAGGCCAAGTGTGTCATATTAATGAGAGTAACGAAAACAATACTTACAATCGTAGATGCGAATGCGACAGCTTCGTCGAGTCCTCTTCATCTAACCCTTGCTCAAAAGATCCACAACCTGGATAACAACAGCTTCACTGATCACTCTCCTTCAGTTGACTGTGTGTTTCCTATGAGATCATAGGTTTCATGATTGCAATTATTCCTCAATATCTCTGTTCCAACACCACTTATGAGATCGTAAGTTTGGTGTAATTCTCCATTTCCAATTTTCTTTCACCATTAGAAAGATTTCTTATATAGCCTTGGAGATGCTTTAACCACTTGAGATATCCTTGGGGAAGTTGACGATTTTCCTCCTTCATTAGAGGTTCTGCCCTAGGATCATGGTTGGACTAGGGATTCAAATCCAACTGCCTTCCAAGAATGAAAAGATGCTTCCCCCA